>JAREIK010004943.1:0-26254 GCA_029783825.1 Sapria himalayana
TTTTATTATTTATTTTAAACATATTTATAATGTTTATATAACAACCCACCATCTATATTGTATATGATATATTGTATAATCAAGATACTCTCTAGATTTTTTTTTGTTTTAATGTTGACATGACATTTTTAAAGGGGTAATTTCAAATAAGAATATCAATATATTTTTAGTTTTGATGCTATTTTTTTTAAAACTTAAATAGTATTAGAGTTTTTTTATTAAATATTTTTAATTTGAAGCTATTTCACATATTCATTCAGTAACAAAAATAGTAAATATTGTTGAATTGTGGTGCTGGAGCCTAGATCCTAGAAGCTAGTATTTTAACTATGAATTATGTATCCCTCACTGCTGAAGGACCAATCATGGTCTCGATTTTCATGGTTCTCCATTCCCCATCACCTCTGTCACATCTCTCTTCGATATCATTCCACTGTGCTTCATGTATAGATATGCGGGAATACATCGACTTTAAAATTCTTCCTCGATCAATGATTGTGCCCCATTTCTTCCGGGTTTTCTTATTAACGAGGTGCCCTGGAAGATAACCATCATATCTTTCAACAAGTGTTAAATGTGAGCAATTTTTTCGTTGATTTTTGTCTTAGAATGGGTCAATCCGTTTGAATCCGTCTCGTCAAGTTGGTATGTCATTCGTTCACGGTTAGATAAGCATTTTTTGAATCAAACCAATTCTGTGCTTGATATATCTTTACTGATAGTAATCTTCGATTAGTTTTCATCTCAGTGTACTTGTATCCTGAAAAATAATAGCACTATCATGTGATGAGATGTCGAATACCTTTGAAGAATTGTCACTTGTTATTTGTGGGAGCTACATTTATGTCCTACCAAGCCTAACACATTCACTTCATGAGCTTTCGATTTCAAAATATAATGATTCTTTGGGGAATTGTCACTTCTTTAATCAAAATTGGATCGTAGATAATAGCTATCCTTTTTGTGATACTTCAAAATCCTTTTATCTAGAGCATGGATTTAATTGTGGTAAATGGAGAGGAAGGATAGGCAGTATCTGAGGTGGAGATGGAAACCTACGAACTGTCATATTCCAAGGCTAGATATGCATGTCGGAGAATTGTGTTTGTTGGTGATTCAATGAGTAGAACACAATGAGAATCTTTGATTTGTTTGTTCATGTCGAAGGTGGAAGATAAAATGAGTGTTTATGAAGTGAACAAGAATAACATAACTAAACAGATCAGATTTCTGGGTGTCAAGTTTCACACCTTCAATTTCACTGTAGAATTTTTCCATTCCATTTTTTTGGTAAAACATATCTGAGTTCCCAAACATTCACCTAAGTGGGTCAAGTTAACACTCTGACTGGATATGTTGGATGACATTAATGAATAGTGGATTGATTTAGATGTTCTAGTTTTCAACACAGGGCATTGGTGGGTACCATGAAAGCTCTTTGACATGTGAGTTCTGCCCAAAAAAAATGAACTCAATTTTTGTTGTTGTCTGTCTTGATCATTTAAAAATGCCAATTAGTTTCTCCATTTTTTTGTGGTAAAAGACAAGTATTAATAAATTACCAACTTAGGGTGACACCTGTTCATTAAAAACATATATATGATTGAAAAAAAATACTTTTTTTAATTATTGACACATGTTATGATAAAAATATCATGTCATGATCTCATTGAATCTTATCAAGCTGGTATATGAATATATAATATATCATGTATACTCAGCTCAGAATAAAAAAAAGATGATCAGTATAGTGCATAGTAAAGATGTTTGAGCCTGATCTTAAATAGAAGTATGAATAATAATACTCAACTTATTTCATTTTGTATTTTTTGATGAATTGAAAATTAATATCTATATGTTTTATTTTTTCGTAGAAAATGTCATTGGAAACTATGTAAGATTGCATCATTGTCTTAATAAAGAATAATTTTTTTTAAAATTAATTCACTCTCTAATCAAATATATAATTCAAAGAAGCTAATAAGTTAGAGTATTTATGACCTCACAATTTATCTTTGCACCAAAATAATGGAATAATTTTTTATCTTTTACTTTTTTAAGAGATACAATTATTTATAAGAAAAATATAATAATTTTTTATTATTTGGTAGTTGATATCAAACTATAATTTGAATAATAAATCTCATGAGTATCAGTATAATCTCTACAAGAAATATGAATTATTAAAGATTTCATTAAATATTAAATTTTTTAAAGAATAATGTTCATATGTAACTATCTAGTATAATCTCCAAAATAACTTATTATTTTAATAATATAATATATTTGATAATAATTGTTTGAAAGTGAATTTAATGTACTAAGAGTTTATTTTTACAAAAATATTTATAATATTTTTTTGTCAAAATAAAATTGTATTTTAATGACCTATAATTATAATTTCAAGAAAGTACCTAAGACTTAGATAAAATTTTATTTGAAATTATATTTGAAAAAACTTATTTCATATATAGTAATAATAATATTATATTTATGAAATAACGTGATAAAATATAAAGCAAAACAAAATTATATTATTTTTTTAATATATATCTAAAGAAAAAAGAACAATAAAACATATGTTAAAGAATAAAGCATGATAGAACAAGAGTGATAAGACTTATTATTGGAATGATCTTATAGAGAAGTGAGAGATATGTTTTATAGGTTTCATGTATATTAATTTATTATTTATTTCAATTAATTTTATAATGATGTTAATAATGATCTCCATAAAGTTTGTTTATAAACTTACAAATTAAATTTATAAGGGATATTGAGTAATATGATTTTTATAATTCATCACATTTTTAATGTGGATGATCATTTATTTATAATAATAATCAATATGAATAAATACAATAATAATTCTAACATGAGAACTCCAATAAAATATAGAATTTTGAAATATATTTGTGTAATGAAAAATATGTTATAATAAAAAAAATTATCAAACTAAGTTCTCAAAGACTTCTTTAGCTCAATACTATCCATTTTGGCACCTTCATGAAAATTGGGTTGTTGTTTTATGAGATTTTCATTATAAAGTTTTTTAGAATAATTATTTGTTTTATTTAAAATTAACAAATAAATCACCTGTGATAACTTCTTAAGAATAATAGTATCTAGATGGATTGAAGGTCATGCATTTCTTCTCACATGATATGTTGTCAGTCATAATGCAAGGGTAGGTTGAAAGAAAATTTGTGCTATCTCGAATTTGATTGAATAGGAAATTTATAGTAAGATAAAATCTATTTGATAGGATATCTAGTATAACTTTGTTATATCATTCAGAGAATAATTGAAAGATTAAATTTAACAAAATTATCTACATGATCATTTAGTCTCTACTAGAGACTTATCAATGGTTTGAATAAGATGTTTTCTCATCATACTTCCTCTAAATGAAAGATATCGTGCTCTTGAATTTCATGACCATTTGAACTCAATAAATTTTATTGAATAGGAATAATACCTAGAGAGGAATTGGTGGGTAAAAACACTTTTTTATTAGAAATTTTTCATTTTAATCAGTACAAGCCTTAACATCTTACAATATTATTGGAAAAAAATAATGAATTATAGATATTTAAAATTTTTGATAATGTGATGCAATACCTTTGAAAGATGCTAAGAATGGAGATACACGCTTCTTTAGAGAACCTGTAGAAGCCTTTATATCTAATTTTCAATGGATAAGTCTTCAATGGTTCATCAACATTAAAAACTAAAATATACTCATAAAACCCCATCATCTTAAAGAATATAACTTTAACACTAATATTGTCTATATTTGTAATTGGAGAGTAACATTTATTCTCTATTTTAGTATCAAATATTTATTGAATGCAAACTCAATGATATTAAATATTATTTTCTCATGTCTACAAAAGTAATTTTGCAAAATGGGTACTTTCAAATACTCAAAAATAAACTTAAAATGGTTAGAGATATGATTTATCTAGTAATCAATGATTAGAATTTTATATTTCAAATTTATCATGAAACACTTGGTTCCTATAAAAAGTTTTTAATAGTTCAATCAATTATTTTTTATTTTTTATTTATATTATTTTGATGTTAAGTATATTATAGTATAACAAATTTTGAGGTTCGTTACATGCTCAAAAAAGTAAGGACTAAATTTTGTAGAAATGTATTTTAAAATATAATGTGTATCAAAGAAGTAATATTTTGACGTTAAATATATTCATGTAAATATATAATAATTATTATAACAATTTTTATTTGTTATAATCAATTTTACTTAGTATTTAAAGTAACCAACATATGAGTTTTCCTTGTAAATTTTTTGATTTATATATAAGTTAGGTTTTTTTTTGTTTGTTGATTGAGTATATTTGTATTTTTACTTCTTTCTAACATTTTGTTTGGATTAATTTTTAGTAGATTTTTATCTCGCATCAGAGATTGTGTTTGAATAAACTTCATCTAATGTTGGCCTTAATGAAGGGTGTGTGAGTATGTGACAGTGGTATCAAAAATTATTTTTACTTAGTCATTCATTTCTAGTCAAATAGAAAATATTGAATCCTAGTATTTGATATGTTTGTATGATATATTGTGAGACCTATCACAAAAAAATATATTAGAATTTTATATTCTAAATGTCAATTTGTATAAGTAAAAATTTATTTATTTTCACTATGACATTTGGGAATATGGTTGAGTTGAAAGTTTATATAAGTCGAGATACTTTATTATCTTTATAAATAATTGTATTTATTTTAGGAAAATATCATGTAAATAATAATTTTTGGAAAAAAGTGGCTACCAATTGGAAATTATATTTGAATTAATTGATTGAGAATTGTTAGTCTGATGTCTTGTTTAATATTTGAATTTCTAAGAAGAGCGAGATACCATGCATTATCAAAGCACACTGGCCATACATGGTGACTTATTTCGTGTATACATTTATAATAAGTAATTATTCCATCATCATATAATGTTCACATAAATAATATGATATTTAATTTGATTAGTAATAGAGTGTACCATTTTGTTTTTTTTAAAAATGTGCATATAGTATATATATCCAAAGTAAAAATGTGTTGTGCATGTGAAGTTTCTTATTTAGTGATGTCTATGTTTCCTCTACATGTATATTTTTATTTGTTTACGATGAAACATGTGTACTGATATATTTTTGTACACAAAAAACATACCAATTTATTTGTCACACATACAAAATATTAGAAATTGGCAAGAGTAGCCCTCTCGAGCTGCTCTTGCCAAAAGGTAGCTTTTTATTTATTTCTTACTGTATTAAATAATATTTTAATGTGTTATGTTTGCTTATAAAAGATTAAATAAAAAATAATATATAATGTTCGCTAACAACCATCATAGAAAATAAAAATAGGCTTTCTAATACAAAAAAATTAATTTATCAATTAAATATCGAATCGAAAAAAGCATATAAGTGATGGTCATATCTATAATTTTTGCTAAATTTATAAGTTTCTTTCCTTTGTATTGTTTAGGTATGAATTGATGTGTATGTAAATAATCTTTAAGTTAATTACTAAAATATTAGGATAAATTTCTTTGTTATACAAAAAACTTGACATTTTTTTGTCACACATACAAAAAAAAAATAGAAATTATCAAAAATAATATTGTACAACTAAATGAAAACAAAAAAAATAAAACAAGATAGGACACATCATTTAATAATGACTTTCAAATTTTTGACTATGATCTAATGTTATTTTTTTGTCACACAAACTATTTGGACATTGTGAAAAAAGCTCTCTCGGGCTGCTCTTGCCAAAATATAGCTTTATTTTAAATATTTAATCGGCAAAAATATATAAATGATGGCCTTATTTATAATTTTTGCTAAATTAATTAGTTCCCACCAATCGAATTGATTAGGTATTATTTGATGTGTATTTAGGTTTTCTTTACCAAATTGTCTTTTGATTGTAGTTTTCCATAAATTATGTTAATGTAAATGTCTGTAATTCTTTGTATCTCTAATCAGACAATATTTGTAATGCTAGGAATTTGTAATTGTAGCACAATTACACCAGCTAATTATGAAGATGATTTTGTTTTAAATGTTAATGAAACTATGTTATATTTTTGTTTTAACCATGTAACTTTTGTTTTAGAATTATTTCTGAACTATATTTTTTTTTTGTAATTTATTTTTGAACTTTTGAATTTCTGGCTTCCTGTTCATCTTTTATACACTCTCATAAAATTTATTGGTATAAGTGAAAATGCATAATCTAGTTCTGATGTTGTAAAGAAGATGCGTGACTATATAAAAAAAATAATCTACACGTATGCCAACATCCATCATCTTCACCCTCCCCCTATGAGAATCCGTGGTGTTATTCTTCAATTTCAATTAATCATTAAATGTTCTTGTTTTTTAAATTGATCTATCAGATAGGCGGAGAATAATAAATGATGATAAGTTGAAAGAGCTACTCCAACACAAGTATTTCACTAGTTTAGCAGTCTCTAAGCTCTTATCTCCTCACTTCTTGAATAAGAGTGAGCAACTTGTTAGAACATTATTTTTGCCTATCTGTAGCTAAACAAAAAGAGATTTTTTTGGTGTTATCATTTTTTTTGATTCTAGTTTTGTTCTTTACTTTGTCGACTAACCTAACCATGATTCTTTGCAGGACATCTGATGTGCAAACATTGCATCAATTTTAGAAGTTGACAACTTCAAGTGTCAAATGTTCATGCAGGTTTTGGTTTTTGATTTTGATTTTTTTTTTGGTTTTTTGAAATGTTTTTGCTGTGAAATGAAAGTTTTTGTGTTTGTGTTGGTGCAATTTGAACCTTAAAATTGATGTAGTTTGAGCTTGTGCCGAGAAGAGGAGAGCCAAATGTGACCAGAAGAAAGGCAAATTACTTCCTTTTAGTGCGAGCCAACACAAATTGCTATGGCCAAAATATCTATCAGCCAAAATTTAATCTACACACTAAATCATTTTTATTATTTTTTTAATTTTTCAGCACTATATTTATTTTCCACACTACCATAACACACTACATGCATTCACTACCCACATTTCCTCACAAAGCATGCCACATTTCATGCATATAACTGCCCACTACCTTTCCACACACATATTCATTGAGCACACTATCACATGGCACATGCCACACTACCACCTAATATATGCAGCATAAATGAAATCTCATCAATATGAGCTATGACGAGTCCACTTTACTTTTATATTTTGGTCATTTTATTGATCTTTTTAATGAAGTATGAGCTGTAACTATTCACAATTGAAGCTAGATGCAAGTCGAGCAGAGGGCCAATAGCTGATGATGATGTTGGGGTCAGCATAAGTGCTCCTCGTGGTGCTCTAGCACTAGTGCCCAGATGCATTCTCCACTGCCCAAATGAAATACAGGTTTCATTCTCATGAAGTGCCATATGGCATTAGCAGTGGTCAGCAATCTATTACTGGATTCTCTCTGGTTTATAATTCCAACAGCTACTAGGTAATTATTTTATTTTTTCCATATTCTAAAATAGTCTGTTGGAAATACAATATTTGTTGTATGGATGAAATTTTGCAGAATGATTGGTAAATGCTATATTTATGCCACATAACTTCATAATTCACTCAATCAGTATTCATCATGCATATTTGTTTGAAGGTAATATAGAGATTTTCATCTAGTATCAGTCTAGGAATTGCAATGTCAGACAAGATTATGAGCAAGAGTGGCTCATCTTTAGCATACATTTAACAGTCCAAAATTTGGACTATAGATGGATAAAGAACAAGGGAGACAACGCAGAGAGAGAATTATGGAGTTTTTTATTCTTTTTGATTATAGATAATTTATCAATATCTTGTTTATAGGCATCATGTGGGAATCTGCAAAAATAATGTTGTTGCCAATGAAAACAACTTGAAAAGAACTTGAGTTTCATGAAATTTATATAGTTGTTGCCATTAATGTTGAAACTAAGTTTTGCTATTTATGATGATGTTTGTAGATGCTTAATTTTATTTTTTGATTTCTTAAACATGTATGTATTACTTACAATACTAATTTATTATTATTTTGTAGATATCCCAACACCCAACACACATGCATTTCTACATGTATATGAACATACATGCACTTGCATACAGCACATATATGTGTTTGTACATGCATAGATAAATACATTTATACCCACTAAGACACATATGTGTATATATGTGGGTCTTTTTGTGTGGATATATCATATATACATATGTGCATTTACAAATTTATAGATACACATGTACATACATGCATACATATATACATGATCACTAGAAATGTCTTAATAGTCATTCCACACACACATATATAGGTAGGCATATATACATACTTACACATAGATATGTATATATACAAATAAAGACAATTACATGTATATATAAAGTTAGATCTTTTTTCTAAAATGTTAGGCATGAACTATCGGCGACAAATTTAAATCAAGTAAATTTAATCAAAAGGGGTCAATCAACAGTTTGTAGCACATGACAACTAGAAAATGGCTTCATAGCCATCTGCATGTTTCTTCCATTATAGAAAATCTAGAGGTTAGTTATGCTTTTTTTGCCGCTATTGATCCATCGGATAATCTGAAAATTCCTTTTTTTTGAGTGATAATGAATGTTTTTAGAAATAGAACATGTACTCTATAACAACATAGTCTACATGTGCACTAAAACAGCATAGTGCACGTGTGCACTACCCTTGGTGCTAACTACGCGGTAACTGTATTTTTTTGGGGGAAATGAAGTTGCCCATTGTGCATATTATGCCCTTGGTATCACTAGTTGTTTCATTTCATTTGAGGGGTGCATAAATTAGCAATTTTTTACCCCTTGCTCTGTACATAATCCTAACTCATACTATGCAAACTAGGCATGCACAATAGTGTGAAAGGAGGAGAAGCTAAGAAAGTTGAAAGAAAGTTTGGTGTGTATTTGTGAGTGACACTGGTCCACTCTTGGTGTCAATTAGGAGAGTTGTTGTATGTTATGAATATGTAAATAAAAAATATTATTTATATAATATTGATATTGTAGGAAGAAAATACATATCAAATAGCATCAATAATATTGCCTGAGTCAATATTTGTTTTATGGATGAAATTATGCACAATGATTGGTAAATGCTATATATGTGATGCAAAACTTCATTTTTCTCTCAGTCACTATTCATAATGCATATTGGTAAATGCTATATAAGTGATTGTCATATTTATAATTTTTGCTAAATTAATAAGTTGTCATTCTTTGTATAGTTTAAGTTTGATTTGTTGTATATGCAAGAAATGAAAGAAGTGAATTTTATTGGTTTATATGTCTATCTATATATCTACCTAGATATCTATCTGTCTATATGTATATCTGCATATTTTTTTATTTGTCTATCGATATATCTATCTGTCTATCCCTCTATCTATCTATATGTTTATATGTATATTTGTCTATCTATCTATCTCTGTATTCGACTATCTATCTATCTATCTGTCTATCTGTCTATCTATCTATCTATGTATATATTTATCTATCTAATTATCTATTTATCTGTCTATCTATTTATCTATCTATCGATCAATCTATCCATCTATCTATATATCTTCCTATCTATCTATCTCTCTATATGTCTATCTATCTATCTGTCTGTCTGTCTGTCTATGTGTGTTTCTAATTATCTACCTATCTGTTTATTTGTCTATAAGTCTATCAGTCTATCTATCTATATATCTATTTGTTTATCTGTCAATCAGTCTATTTGTCTATCAGTCTAGTTGTTTTTATGTAAATCTATCAATCAATCAATCTGTCTATTTGTCTATCTGTCTATATATATATATATTTGTCTATCTATCTATCGATCTATTTGTCAATCTATCTATGTTTTTATCTGTCTATCCTTCTATCTGTCTATCTGTTTATGTGTATATCTGTACATCTGTCTTTCTATCTATATCTTTATCTGACTATCTATCAATATGTCTTCTATCTTTTTTCAATCTTTCTATATGGCTTTTGATCGATCTATCTGTCTATCAATCTATCTATCTCATTTGTCTCTTTGTCTATTAGTCTAAATGTCTATATATCAACCTGTCAATCTATCTATCTTTCTATTTGTCAATCTATATATCTGACTATTTATCTACCTATTTATCTGTCTATCTATATATCTATCTATGTGTCTATCTGTCTATCTATTTATTTTTGTATCTCTCTTTCTATCTATATTTCTATCGATCTATTTATTTAAATATCTTTTTTTTGATCTATATATGTGTGTATCTGATTATCTACTTATCTTTCAGTATTTTTATCTGTTGATCTGTCTATCTGTCTATATATCAATATGTCTATCAATCTATATGTTTATATAACTTTATGTAAATCTATCAATCTATTTTTCTATCTATCTGTCTATCTATATATATGACTATCTATCAATCTATTTATTTATCTATCTACCTATCTGTTTATCTATCAATCTATTGATCTGTCTATCTCTCTATCTATCTATTTGTGTATCTATCTATTTATATATCTATCTATCTATCTATATGTTTACTTGTTCATCTATCTATCTGTGTATCTATCTATATATCTATATGTCTCTATGTCTATATGTCTATAAGTCTATCTATCTATTTATCTATTTGTAGATCTGTCTATAAGTCTATCTATCTATTTATCTATTTGTAGATCTATCTATAAGTCTATTTATCTATTTATCAATTTGTAAATCTGTCTATCTATCTATCTGTCTAACTTTCTTTCTCTTTTCAATCTATATGTCTATCTATCTATCTATCTATTTATAACGATCTATTTATCTATCTATCTTTCTGTCTATATGGTCTATCTATCTATCTATATATCTATTTATCTATCTATCTATATATCTATTTATCTATCTATATGTCCATATGTTTAGTTATTTATCCATCTATCTATCTATGTATCCATCAATATATCTATAGGTCTCTATGTCTATATGTTTATAAGTCTATCTATCTATTTGTAGATCTATCTATCTATCTGTTTAACTTTTAATCTCTTTTCAATCTATATGTCTGTCTATCTATCTGTCTATCTATCTATAACTATCTATTTATCTGTCTATCTATCTTTCTGTCTATAAGGTCTATCTATCCATATGTCTATCTATCTATGTGTTTTTAGATTTTATTTATTTATTTATCTACTTGTTATCTATCTATCTATGTATCGATCTGTCTATTTATATTTTAGTCTATCGATCTTTCTCTCTAAATATCAATCTCTCTGTCTATCCTCTATCTGCCTATCTATATATCTATCTATCTATCTGCATGTATTTCTATCTGTCTGTGTGTCGATGTATCTCTCTCTCTGTCCGTGTGTTTGTGAGTTTATCTGTATGTCTATGTATCTATGTGTCAACTATTTTTCTGTCTATTTATATGTCTATCTATCTATCTATCTATATGTCTGTATGTCTATCTCTCTATTTATCTTTTATTCTATCTATTTGTCTATCTATTTGTCTTTTTATCTGTCTATCTATATGTCTATCTTTTTTCTTTCTATATGTATGTTTGTCTATCTTTCTATTTGTCTGTCTATTTGTCTATTTGTATATCTGTCTATCTATCTATCTATCTATCTATCTATCTTTCTATCTATATGTATCTCTATCTATCAACACATCTGCTTATCTACTTATATGACAAATCTACCTTTATTTTTATTTGCCTATCTTTCTATCAGCCTATCTTTCAATTTGCCTATCTATATATCTGCCTAAATGCCTATCTACATATCTGAAAATATTCCTATCTTTCTATATGCCAATCTACATATCTGCCTAAATGCCTATCTACTTATCTATATCTGCCTATATGGCTATCTGTCTATCAACATGTCTGCCTATCTATCTGTTAATTTGCCTATATATCTATCTATGTGTCTAAATGTCTATCTCACTGTGTCTATCCTCTATCTACATATCTATCTATATGTATATATATATATATATATCTGTCTGTCTAAGTGTTTGTCCATCGGTCTATGTGTCTTTGTGTCAATCTATATGTTTATCGATTTGTCTGTTTGTCTGTCTATCTATTTGTCTGTCTGTGTGTATGTGTATCTATCTATATGTCTATCATTCTATATATCTATTTGTCTGTCTACCTCTTAATTAATCAATCAATCTCTCTATCTATTTAACTATCAAACGATCAATCAATCAATCTATCTATCTACTTATGTATCTATCTTTCTATCTACCTATTTGGCTAACTAGCTATCTGTCGATCTATCTATGTATGTATCTATCCACCTATTTATATATCTGCCTATCTAGCTATTTTGTTATATATGTATCTATCTATCTATCTATCTATGTATCTATATATGTATCTATCTATCTGTCTATCTGTAAATCTCTCTATCTGACTAAATGACTTTTTGTCTATCTATATATCAATCTATCTTCTATCTATCTATATATCTATCTATCTTCTATCTATATATAAATATATATATATATATATGTCAGTCTAATTTTTCATCTATTTGCCTAATTGTCTATCTGTCTATCTATCTATCTATCTATCTTTATTTCTTTTTGTCTATATGTATATATGTATGTATGTCTTTCTGTCTATTAGTCCATCTTCCTTCTACCAATATGTCATCTATCAATCTATCCATCTATCTATCTGTATATTGGTCTCTCTATCTATATGTCTATCTGTCTATTTGTCTATATGTCTATATGTTTATCTGTTTATCAATATATATGTCTAACTATCTATATGTCTATTTGTCTATCTATCTATTTATCTAATGTCTATCTATTATCTATCTATCTATTTATCTATCTAAATATCTATCTACCTATCTATCTATATATCAATCAATCTATCTGTCTGTCTGTCTATTTGTCAATCAATCTATCTATCTATCTATTTTTCAATCTGTTTATCTATTTATTTGTATACCTATTTATGTACCTATCTATCTATATGTGTATCTATCTATGTATTTATTTGTCTAACAGTATAAATGTCTATCTATCTTATATCTTTCTCTTTATCTATCTATCTGTCTATATTTTTATTTGTCTATCTGCCTATCTATCTTATGTCCTTATCTCTATCTATCTATCTATATGTCTGTCTGTCTCATTATCTATCTATTTATTTGTTTTTCAACTTATATGTAAATCTATCTATCTGTCTATCGGTCTATCTATCTATCTGAATATCTTTTTATATATCTATCTGTATAACTATTTATCTGACTATCTACGTATCTATATATTTGTCTCTCAGTCTATATGTCTATCTATTAATCTGTTAATCTATCAATCCGTCCATTTGTCTATCTATCTATCTATCTATTAATGTGTCTATCTAAATATCTATCTATCTAACTATCATTCTATTTTTATGTTTATCTACTACTTCCTATCTTTCTATCTATATATTTATTTATGTCTATTAATCTATTTGACTATCTGTTTATTTATTTATTTGTCTATCTAACTATTTGCCTACCTAAGTATCAAACTATATCTCTCTATGTCTATCGATCAATCTATCAATTTGTCTATCTGTATATTTGTCTATTTGTCTTTTTGTTTATCTGTCTAACTCTCTATCTGACTATCTGTCTATCATTCTATCGGTCTGTCTATGTATTTATTTGTCTATCTGTCTATCCTTCTTTTTGTCTATTTGTCTATCTGTCTATATATCTTCTTTAAATCTGCATATCTATCTATTTATCTGTCTATATTTCTATCTTTCTATCTGACTATCTGTCTATCTGTCTTTGTGTCTATTTGTCTATCGATCTCTCTACGTACCTTACTATCAGCCTATAGATATCTAATTGCCTATCTATCATTTTATGACTATCAATCTATATATCTATCTGTCTATCTGTCTATCTGTCTATATGTCTATCTATCAATATTTCTTAGTGACTATCAATCAATTTATTTGTCTATCTGTCTATTTGTATATTTATCTTTTATTTTTCTATTAATCAATTTTTTCTATTTATCTATGTATTTATCTAACTGCCTATATTTATATCTACCTATATCACTATCTACCTATCTACCTATATTTCTATCTGCCTATCTGCCTATATTCTTATCTACCTATCTACTTATCTACCTTTCTCTCTATTTGCCTCTTTACCTATGTATCTATCTGTCTATCTACCTATCTATGTATCTCTCAAAATGTCTGTCTCTCTGTACCTATCCTTTATCTGCCTAAGTATACGTCTATTTGTATGCGTGTCTATCTATCTGCCTGTAGTCTATATGTCTATCTTTGTGTTTGTCTGTGTATCTGTCTATCTATCTATCTATCTGTGTGTATGTCTATCTTCCAAACTGTATGTATGTGTCTATGATTGTCTTTTTATATGTCTGTCTATCAATTTATCTATCTATCTGCCTTTTTATTTCTCACTCAATTTATCAATCAATCTATCTATTTACCTATATATATTTCAATAAATCTATCTATCTATCTATCGATATGTCGATATGTCTATCTGTCTATCTATCTATATGTCTATCTACCTATCTGTGTATCTATAATTCTGCCTATCTATCTATCTATCTATCTGCCTAACTATGTATCTATCTATCTATCTATCTATCTATATCTGTCTATCTATTTATCTATCTGTCTATCTGTCTATCTATTTATCTATCTATCTATATATCTATCTTTCTGTATATCTGTCTATTTGTCTATTTGTCTATCTCTTTATATTTCTATATATCTACCTATATATATATATATATATATCGATATTTCGATCTATTTTTCTATGTTTCTATATCTCTCTCACTTTCTCTCTATCTTTCTTTCTATCTATGTGCTTTTCTGGCTTTCTAGTGTTCTATCTATCTCTCTAACTATATTTCTATCTTTCTATCTATCTGTCTATTTGTCTATCAATTTATTTATTTATCTATCTGTCTGTCTATATATCTATCCGTCTATCTAACTATATGTATATATATTTATCTTTCTATCTATTTTATATCTTTATCTATCGATCTATTTATTTATCTGTCTATCTATCTATCTAACTAACTATCTATCTATCTTCTGTCTATCTATTTATCTATCTATCTATATATCTGTCTCTCTGTAAATCTATCTATCTATCTATATAGCTTTTTGTCTATCTATCTATCTATCGATCCACCTATCTATCTATTTGTTTTTTAGTCTATTTATCTCTCTATATCTTTATCTATCTATATATCTATCTGTCTATCTGTCAATCAAACTATCTGTCTATCTATCTATTTGTTTATCTATATTTCTAGCTAGTTGTCTATCTATCTATCTTTTTATCTATTTATATTTCTATCTATCTATTTATCTGTATATCTATCTATCTGTCAATCTAACACTTTATCTATATATCGATCTATCTATCTCTATATCTCTCTACCTATCTATATATCTATCTTTCTATCTGTCAATCAAACTATTTGTCTATCTGTCTATTTGTCTATCTATAAATCTATCTTTTTATCTATCTGTATATCTTTTTATCTATTTATATTTCTATTTATCTATTTATCTATATATCTATCTATCTATCGGTCAATCAAACTCTTTATCTATATATCTATCTATCTATCTATCTATTTGTCTATCTATCTATTGGACTATCTATCTATCTATATGTTTAGATGCCTATTTGTCTAACTGTCTATATGTCTATATGTTTATTAAAATAGTTGTTTATCTATCTATCTATATGTCTATCTGTCTATCTATCTATTTGTCTATATGTCCATAAGTCTATCTGTCTATCTATCTATCTATCTATCTATCTATATATATATATTTCTATCTGTCTTCTATCGATCTGTCTATCTATCTTTCTATTTATCTCTCAATCTATATACTATATATTTGTCTATTAGTCTCTCACTCTATCCATCCATCCATCCATTTGTCTATCTATATTTATATCTCTCTATCTATTTGTTTATTTTTTTTATTTGTGTATTTGTCTATATGTCTCTCTCTCTTTCTATTTATTTATCTGTCTATTTATCTATATGTCTATCTATATATTAGTTTGTTTGATTATTTGTCTATATATATGTCTATTTGTTTGTCTATCTATCTGTCTATCTTTCTATTTATCTATCTGTCTATATGGCTATTTATTTATCTGTCTATCTGTCTATCTATCTATATGTCTATTTGTCTATTTGATTGTCTGTCTATATATATATCTATCTGTCTGTCTATCTGTCTGCCTATATGTCTATTTGTTTATCTGTCTATCTGTCTATCTCTTTATCTGTCTATGTTACTATTTATCTACTATATACCTATCTATCTGTATATATGTATATCTATCTATCTGTCTATTTATCTACCTATCTAACTTATATCTATCTATCTATCTATCTATCTATCTGTCTATCTATCTATCCATCAAAATATCTATTTTCTTATCTACATATCTACCTATCTATCTATATGTCAAAATATCTATCTGTATATCTATCTATCTGTCTATCTATAAATATGTTTACATGTCTATTTATTTAGCTATCTATGTATATATCTATATGTCCATCTGTCTAACTATATTTCATCTATCAATTAATCTTTTTGTTTATCTGCCTATAAATCTATATGTCTAACAATCAATCTATCTATATATCTATCTATCTAATCTATCTATGTTTCTTTCTTTCTATCTATCTCTCTATATGGCGATCATTCTATCTATCTATCTATGTATATGTCAATCTATTTAACTATCAGTGTGTCTATCTGTCTATTTATCCATCTATCTATCTATTTATATATCGATAAATCTATCTATCTATATATCTTTTTGTCAATCTGTCAATCTATCTATTTTTCTATCTATCTATCTGTCTATTTGTTTAAATATCTTTCTATATATTTGTATATCTATCCATCTATCTATTAGTCTATATGTTTAGCTTTCTATACGTCTATTTGTATATCTGACTATTAGTCGATCTCTTTATCTATCTATCTATCTATATTTCATACTATCAATCTATATATCTATCTAACTATCTATCTATTTATCTATTTATTTGTCAATCTATATATTTGTCTATCTTTATATTTCTGTATCTATCTATCAGTCTATATGTCGATCTTTCTAACTTTCTATCTATCTATCAGTCTATATGTCGATCTTTCTATCTTTCTATATATTTATCAATCTATTTATCTATTTCTCTATCTGTCTTCTATCTAATTATATTTATCTTTATTGTCTATTTCTCTATCAATCTATTTATCTATTTATCTGTCCATCTGTCTATCTATCTATTTGTCTATCTATTTATCTATCATTCTGCCTATCCATATTTTATCTATCTGTCTAACTATTTATCTATCAGTCTATATATCTAGAAATCTATCTATCTATCTGTCTGTCTGTCTGTATATATATCAATCTAACTTTCTTTCTTATTGTCTATCTATCTATATATATATATAAATATATAAATATATAAATATATCTATCTATATATCTATCTATTTCTCTATCTATCTATGTGTCTATCTGTCTATCTGCCTGTCTTCTTATCTATATATAAGTTTACAAATCTCTATGTCTATGTGTCAATCTGTGAATGTATCTATCTATCTAATTGTCTGTCTATTTTTATTTATTTGTCTATCTATCTATCTGTCTATCTTTCTATTAGTCAATGTGTCTAATTGTATATCTATCTATCTATTTATTAGTCTATCAGTCTAACTGTCAAATTGTCTATCTATCTATATATTAATCTATCTATCTGTCAATCTGCCTATCTATCTATTTGTCCATTGATATATTTGTCCAACTGTTTATCTTTCTAACTGTCAATTTGTCAATATGTTTATATTTTGATCTATCTTTCTGTCTGTTTATTTGTCTATCTGTCTATCTATCTATATATCTCTTTATGTCTATTTCCTATCTATCTATCTATCATTCTATTTTTTATCTGTCTAGCTATCAATCTAGCTATCTATTTGTCTATGTATCTAACTATTTATCAGTCAATCAATTTATTTGTCTATCTGTCTATGTATGTTTTGTCTATCTGTCTATGTATGTTTTGTCTATCTGTCTATCTGTATATCTATCTATCTATGTATCTAAGTATGTATGATTCTATCTATCATTCAATCTATCAATCTATCTATCTATTATTTGTATATATATCTATCTTTCTTACAGTATATATATATATATCTATCTACCTGTCTATTTGTCTATATGTCTATCCATCTATATGTCTATCTATCTATCTGTCTATATGTATATCTATCTATCTATTTGTCTATGTGTTTATCTATCATTCTGCCTATTTTCCTATATGTCTATAAGTCTATAAGTCTATATGTCTATCTATTAATCTGTCAATCTACCTATCTATATATCTATTTGTCTAACTTTTGTCTATGTGTCAATCCATCTACATTTCTATCTGTCTATATATTGATCTATCTTTCCATCTATCTATCTATCTATCTATCTTTCTATATGTATATCTTTGTATTTGTCTATCTGTCTATTTGTCTATCAGTCTATCTATCTATCTATCTATCTAACTATCTATCTATTTGTCTATTTTTTATTTTTTTATCTTTCTATATGTCTAATGGTATATCTATCTATCTGACTATCTATCATATATCTATATCTGTCTATCTGTCTATATATCTCTCTAACTAATTGTCTATCTATTTGTCTATCTATCTATTAGTCTATATGTATATTTGTCTTTCTTTATATGTATTTTTTATCTATCTATCTGTCTATATATCTATCTATCTGTCCGTCTGTCTGTCTGGCTGTCTATATGTTTATCTATATATCTATATATATATATCTGTCAATCTGCCAATCTTTCTTTTTTTCTATATATCTATTTATCACTCTATATATCTGTTTATATAATTATCTATCTAATTGTAAATCTACCTATTTACCTATCTGCATATTTACTTATCTGCCTATCTGTCTATCTTTTCTTCTATATATCTGACTATCTATCTATCTATTTGTCTATATATCTTTATCTGTCCCTATCTATATTTCTATCTATCTATCTATTTGTCTATCTATCTCTCTATATATGTCTATCTATCTATCTATCTATCTATATATCTATATATATGTCTGTTTATCTATCTATCTATTTATATCTCTATCTACCTATCTTAAATCTATCTATATGACTCTCTATCTATCTATGTATATGTCTATATGTCAACGTGTAGTACTTTTTATCTATCTATCTATCTATCTATATTTCAATGTATTCATCTATCTATCTATCTGTCTATCTATCTAACTATATATATGTATATGTATATATATATATATATATATTTTTATATCTATATAAATATCTATTTGTCTGTCTGAGTTTCTGACTATCTGCCTATCTATATATATGTAAATTTGTCAATCAATCAATCTATCTATCTATATGTCTATCTATCTATCTATTTGTTGATCTATCTGTCTATATGTATATATTTTTATCAATCTATATGTCTATTTGTCAATCAATCAATCTGTGTAATTATTTTTCTAACTATCTATCTATCAGTCTATCTAGCTATTTGTCGATCTATATATCTATCAAAATATCTATTTGTAAATCTATAAAAATGTTTATAAGCCAATTTACCTATCTATAAATCTTTTTATCTATCAATCTTTCTATCTATCTATCTGTCTATTAGTCAATATGTTATTTGTCTATCTTTCTATCTTGCTATCTACATATCTAGCTATCTTTCTATTTATTTATCTTTTTTCTATCTATGCATTTATTTATTTGTCTATCTATCTTTTTGTTTATCTTTATATCTTTCTATCTATTTATTTGGATATCTTCCTATCTCACTATAAGTTTATAAATCTATATATCTATCTGTCAATCTATTAATCTATGTACATATCTATCTATCTATTTGTCTTTTGTTTATCTATCAATCTAAGTACAAGCCTATATCTTTATTATCTAAGTGTAAAGCTATCTATCTATTTGTCTACATATCTATATGTCTATCTATCTATTAGGCTATGTGTCTATCTATCTATCTATGTGCCTAACTCTCTATGTGTCTATCTTTCTATTTGTCTTCTTGTATATCTATCTATATATCTGTCTATATATATATATATATATATCGATCTATATATATATATATCTATCTGTCTATTGATCTATCTATCATTCTATCTATCTATTTATTTGTCTATCTATCTATCGGTCTATCTATCAATCACTCTATATGTCTATCTCACTATCTATTTATCTGTCTATCTATCTATTTGTTTATCTGTCTATGGCTCTATATAACAATCTCACTATCTATCAATTTGTCTATATGTTTATCTACTTATCTATCTATATGTCTGTCTATCTATTTGTGTATCAATCTAAATGTCCATATGTCTAACTATCTATCTATCTATATATATATAATCTATAACTATATTTGTCTATCTATCTATCTATCACTCTATCTATCTATGTATAAATCTGTCTATATGTCTATCTATCTATTTATGTATATGTCTATATGTATATCTGTATAACTCTCTATCAATCTATCTATCTTTCTTTCTATGTATCTTTCTATCTTTCAAACTATCTTTTTATCTGTCTATCTGTCTAATTATATATATATATATATATATATATATATTTCTTTCTTTTAATCTATCAGTCTATTTGTATATTTGCATATCTGTCTATCTCTATATCTCTCTATATGTCTATCTATCTATATGTCTATTTGTCTATCTATTAATCTATCTATCTATCTATATGTCTATCTTTTTTTTCTATCTGTCAAAGTATCTATCTATTAGTCTACCTATCAATCTTTATATATGTATATCTATATATCTGTCTATCTGTCTATCTATCTTTTTATATATTTATATATCTGTCTATCTGTCTATCTATCTATCTATATATCTGAATATCTTTCGGTCTATATATCTATCTATCAGTCAATCTATCTATTTGTATATTTGCCTATAAGACTATTTGGCTATCTACCTATCTCTCTATCTGTCTATCTTTCAATTTATCTATTTATTTCTATTTCTCTATATCTATTTATCTATATATCTATCTATTTACTATTCTATCTATATATCTATCTAACTAACTGTCTATATGTCAATTTGTCTATCTATCTATCTATCAGTCGATCTATCTAACTACCTATTTAACAATCTTTCTATCTATAAATTTGTTTATATGTCTATCTATCTATCTATCTATGTATATGTCAATATGTCTATCTATATAATTTTTTATCTATCTATCTATCAATCTATCTGTTTATCTATCTATTAAACTATATATCTATCTATCTATATAACTATCTATCTATTTATTTTTCTATCTGTGTATTTATCAATCTGTTTATCTGTTTATCTGTCAATTTATCTACATGTCTATCTATTATCTGTCAATCTATTATTTGTCTATCTATCTATCTATCTATTTATATCTGTCTATCTCTTTATTTGTTAATTTGTCTATCTATCTATTTCTCTATATATTTAATTTTTTAATATCTCTCTTTATCTTTCAATCTGTCTATATATATATATATATCTATCTATCTATTAATTTGTCTATCTATATATCTTTCTTTCTATAAATCTGTCTATATGGAATATATTTATCTGTGTATATGTCTATATTTCTATCTATATAACTAACTAACTATCTATCTATATATTTTTCTATCTTATTGTATATCTTTATATCTTTCAAATATTCTATATATCTATCTTTCTTTCTTTCTATCTATTTGTCTATCTATCTGTCTATCTGTCTATCTATTTTGTATTTGTCTATCTGTCTATATATATATGTTTGTCTATTTGTGTATCTATCTATCTGTCTATCTATCTATCTATTTAATTGTCTAACTATACATCTATCCATCCATCTATCTATCTATTTATCTATCTGTCTGTCTATCTATCTATATATTTATCTATCTATCTATCTATCTACCTATGTGTCTAGTTGTCTATCTTTTTGTCTATCTATATATCTATCTATCTATCTATCTATCTATATGTCTATATGTCTAAATGTCTATATGTCAAACTGTCATTTGGAATATCTATATATTTCTCTATTAGTCTATTTTTTTAACTATCTATCTATCTATGTATCTATCTATCTATCTATATGTCTATCTATCTATATATCTATCAATCTATCTATCTATCTATAAGTCTACTTGTCTATCTGTCGATCTGTATAATTATATATCTATATATCTATCTATATATCTATGTGTCTCTCTATCTATATGTATATTTTTCTATATGTCTATCTATCTATTTGTCTATCTATATATCTCAATATCTATCTATCTATTAATCTATCAATCTCTCAATCTAACTATCTGACTATCTGACTATTAGTCTATCTGTCTATTTGTTTATATATCTATCTCTTTATCTGACTATCTAACTATTTACCTATTTATCTATCTATGTATATATCTATCTGTATGTATTTTTATTTGTCTATCTATCTATTTGTCTATTTATTTATCTTTATTTATTTCTTTCTTTAAATCTATCTATCTATCTGTCTGTCTATCAATCAATCTACCTATCTGTATATTTGTATAACATTGCATCTATCTATCTGTCTGTCTGTCTAATTATCTATCTACCAATCTATTATCTACCTATCTACCTATCTATTTATCTATCTAATTATCTATCTATCTCTCTATCTACCTATCGGTCTATCTACAATCAATCTAACTGTCTATGTGTCTATATATCTATTTATCTACCTATATGTTTATCTATCTATTTATGTATATTTCTATAAGTCTATCTATCTAACTCTATATCTATCTATCTAACTATCTATCTATATATGCATCTATTTATCTATAAATCAATAAATAAATAAATAAATAAATCTATATATATATATATATATATTTATCTATTTTCTACCTCTTATCTTTATATATATCTATCTATCTATCTATCTATTTATTTATCTTTCTATCTATATATCCATCTTTATATCTATCAATCAATCATTAAAGCAATAAATAAATTTAAAAATCTATATATCTATTTATATATTTATCTATTTATCTATCTTTCTTTCTAAATATCTATCTATAAATTTATCTATCTGCCTATCTGGCTATGTCGCTATCTATATATTTATCTATCTATCTATCTGTCTATCAATCTATCTGTCAATATATATATATATATATATATATATATATCTATCTATCTATCTGACTATCTTTCTCTCTATCTTCCTGTCTATTTGTCTATCTGTCTATATTTCTATCTATGTATCTCTCTATCTGTCTATCTATAAATATGTCTATATGTATATCTGCTTATCTATCAATCTATCTAATTGTCTATGTTTCTATCTATCTATCTATAAATCTATCTATATGTCTATCTAACAATCTATGTATATATCTATATGACTTTCTATCTAACCATCTATCCATCTATATATCTATCTAAATATATATCTATTTATATATCTATCTTTCTATCTATCCATCTATTTATTTATCAATTAATCATTCAATAATAAATTAATCATTCAATCTATTTATCGATTTATATATTTATTTATTTATCTATCTATCTATATATCTATATATCTATTTTTCTATCTATCTACATATTTGGTAATCTGTCTATCTATCTATCTATCTATATATGGTTTTGTCATCAATCAATCAATCTAACTAAGTATATCTCTATCTATCTAAATGTCTATCTTTCTATTTGTCTATCTATCTATATTTCTATATGACTTTCTATTTATAAGTATATTTTCTAACTATCTATCTATTATTCTGTCAATCTTTCTATCTCTCTGTGACTATCTACATATCTGCATATCTATCTATATTTCTATATATCTATCTATCTATCTATGTACATTTCTATAAGTTTATATATCTAGCTATCTATCTATCTTTTTGTCTAACTATATATATATATATATATGTATATATGTATGTATATATGTATGTGTATATATATATATATATATATATATATATATATATATAAATCTATCTATCTATATATCTAACTATCTAACTATCTATCCATTTATTTATATATCAATCAATCAATTAAATAATAAGTAAATATATCAACCAATTTATCTATCTATATATTTATCTATTTATCTATATATTTGTCTTTCTATATATATATATATCTATCTATCCATCTATATATCTATTTATATATCTATCTAACTAACCATCTATCTATCTATACATTTATCTATGTATCAATCAATCATTCAATAAATAAATAAATAAATATATCTATATATTTTTATATTTATCTATCTAACTATCTATCATTCTATATCTCTCACTATATATAAATCTATCAATCTAGATATCTGGTTATCTAGCTAGCTATCTATCTATCTATATGTAAATCTATTTATATGTATATCTATTAATCTGTTTATTTGTCTATTTACCTATCTATTTATCTATATATCTTTCTATCTACCTATCTATCTTTCTATGTACTTGTCTATTTGTGTACCTGTCTGTCTATCTATCTATTTATCTCTCTATTTGTCTATCTATCTATATGTCTATCTCTTTATCTATATATCTATCAATCTGTCTATCTCTTTATCTATCTATCTATTTGTCTATCTATCTGTCTGTCTATCTATAAATCTATATTTTTGCCTACTGGTCTATATGTTTATCTTTATATTTGTCTATCTTTTAATATGTATAGCTACGTATGTCCCCATCTACCTATCAATCTATCTATATTTATATCTATCTATATGTCTATGTATAAATATTTTTATATGTCTATATATCTATCTATCTATGTATCTATGTATCTATCTATATGTCTATCTATCAAACTATCTATTATCTATATATCTATGTATTTATCTATCTATATAAATAGTTTGTCCAATAATCTATTTATATATCAATCAATCAATCTATCTATTTGTCTATATGTCAATCTGTCTATCTCTCTATCTACCTCTCTATCTAACTATATGTCTATCTGTCAATCAACCTATTTGTCTATGTGTTTATCTATCTATTTGTGTATCTATCTATCTGTCTGTCTGTCTCTCTATCTATCGATCTACCTATCTGTCAATCTGTCTATTTATCTATATGTCTATCTATCTATGTGTCTATTTATCTATCTGTCTATCTATATATCTTTTTATCTGTCTATCTGTCTATCTATCAATCTCTTTATAAGTCTATATGTATATATGTCTATTAGTAAATCTGTCTATGTGTCAATCTATTTATCAGTCTATTTGTCTATCTATCTATTTGTCTATTGTCTATCTGTCAATCTATCTATCTATTTATTTATCCATATATGTATTGTCTATCTGTCTATCTCTCTATTAGTATATCTATCTATATGTCTATCTATCACTATGTCTATCTATATATATGTCTATCTATCTATCTATCTATTTGTATATTTGTTTATCCATTTATATTTCTTCTATCTATTCTCTATCTAACTATTTATCTATATGTTTATCAGTCTATCTGTACGATCTGTCTATCTATATATTTGTCTATTTATCTTCAATCTATATGTCTATATGTTTATATGGTAGCTATTACTATATTTGGTCAGTCTATCTATCAATTCTATGTATATTGTATATGACTTATTGTATATTCTATCTATTCTGTCTATATGTCTATCTATCTTCTATCTCCATATCTCTCTATATATTTGCCTATCTTCCTATCTATCTAGAAGTTATAAGTTTATGTCAATCTATCAACCTGGTAATCTATATATTTATAGTTTTTTCAATCTATAAATATGTCTTTTGTCTATCTGTCTATCTATCTATCAATATCTTTATAAGTTTATATGTATATATGTCATCTATCAGTCGATCTATCATTCTATCTATTTGTCTATCAATTTATCAGTCTATTTTTTTCAATCTGTCTAATTATCTATCAACATATCTATCAATCTATCAATCTATTTATTGTCCGTATTATAATTTCTATCTGTTATCTTCAATTTGTATATCTATCTATATTCTAATCTCTCTCTATCTATCTATCTATCTATCTGTCTTC
>JAREIK010004944.1:0-19066 GCA_029783825.1 Sapria himalayana
ATATATATATATATATATATATCTCTATTAAATTATCAATCTAATTATTTGTCTATATATATATATATATATATCTCTCTCTCTCTCTCTCTCTCTTTCTCTCTATATCTATATATCATTCAATCTATCTATCTATGTTTCTATCTGTCTATCTCTTCTATCAATTTCTCAATCTATCTATCTATCAATATTTATATCTATCTATATATATATATCTATCTATTTGTCTATATATCTATCTATCTATATATCTATATTTCTGTCTATCAGTCTATCTTTTTATTTATCTATATATATATATATATATATATATATATATATATCTATCTATCTATCTTTATAACTATTTGTGTAACTATGTGTCTATCAATCTGTCTATCTATTTGTCTGTATGTCTATCTATCTATCTATCTATTTTCCAATATATAAATATATATATATCTCTCTCTCTCTCTATGTATCTTTCTATTAAATTATCAATCTAATTATTATATATATATATAAATAAATAAATATATATATATATATCTATCTATCTATCTATATATAATTCAATCTATCTGTCTATCTTTCTATCTTTCTATCTGTCTATCTATCTTCTATCATTCTCTCAATCAATCTATCTATCAATATTTATATCTATCTATATATATATCTATCTATTTATTTGTCTATATATCTATCTATCTATATATCTATCTTTCTGTCTATCAGTCTATCTTTTTATTTATATATCTATCTTTCTTTCTATCTATGTATCTATATATCTATCTATCTTTCTTTCTTTCTTTCTAACTCTCCATCTTTCTATCCCTCTATATTTTTACTTATCTATACATCTTTCTATAAGTTTTTCTATCCATTTATTTATCCATTTAACTATTCAAAAATCTTTTCATCTTTATATCCACCTATATTTCTATCAATTTTTTTATCTATCCTTCTATCCATCAGTCTATCTATCTATTTATTAATTTTTCTATCTATCTATATATTCTCTCTCTATCCATTTTTCTATAATCTATATATCCATCTATTTATCCTTCTATATATCCATCTATCTATACTTCTATCTATCAATCCATCTATCTATTAGTCAATATATCCAACAATTTATCCATATATCTATCCAACTATCTTTTAATATATCTTTCTATCTTTCTATTGGTCTTTCTATCTATCTTTTTATCCCTCTATATATTCATTTATCTTTCTATCTATCTATTTGTCTATCTTTATGTCTTTCTAATAGTGTTTCTATCTATCTATATATTTGTATGTCTATCTATTTATTTACCTATCATTCTATATGTGTTTCTATTTGTCTCTCTATCGGTCTGTCTATATGACTATCTATATATGTCTATCTATTAGTCTATCTCCCTATCTTTCTATTTATCTAGCTATCTATCTATTTGTCTATCTAACTATCTATTAGTGTTTATATCTATTTATATATTAATCATTCTATCTATCTATTTGTCTATATATCTATCTATCTGTCTTTCTTTATTTCTATATATCTGTCTATATATATTTCTATATGTCTATCTATATGTTTATCTATTTCTTTGTGCATTTTTCTATCTATTGATATACCTATCTATCAATCTAACTATATATCTATCTTTTGATGTATCTAACTATCCATCTATTGGTTTATCTATTTATCTATCTATCTATCTATATGTTTGTCTATTTGTCTATCTATCTATCTATCTATTTGTTTGTCTATATATCTATCTATTTGTCTAACTATCGGTCTATCTATCTATATATCAATCTATCGATCAATCTGTATGTTTGTCTATCTATCTATATATCAATCTATCTATATATCATTATGTCTATTTATCTATATGTCTGTATGTCTGCTTTTCTATTTGTGTATCTATCTATCTGTCTATTTGTCTTTCTACCAATTTATCTATCTGCCTATAAATCTATATCTCTATCTATCTGTCTATTTATTTTTGTCTATCTATCTATATATGTGTCTATCCCTTTATTTATCTATTTGTCTGTCTGTGTATATGTTTCTCAATCTACCTGTCTAGATATATATTTATCTGTCAATCTATGAATGTTTCAATTGAGCTGTCTGCGTATCTTTTGGTCTATCTGTTTGCCTATGTGTATATCTATGTGTCTATCTATTTGTCTATCTATCTATTTATCTATCTATATATCTATCGATCTATCTATTTATCTATCTATCTGTCTAACTATTTGTCTAACTATATGTCTTTCTATGTGCCTCTTTAAATTAAAATCTCTCTATCTAACTATATATCTATCTATCTGTTTTTCATCTATATATCATTCTATCTATCTATTTATTTATATATCTATTTATCTATTTATCTATCTCTCTAACTATCTATCTATCTAAGTAACTATCTCTTTGTCTATTTGTTTATCTATATGTCTATATGTCCCTCTATCTATCTCTCAATCTCTCTAATTATCTCTCTATCTATTTGTATATATAACTATCTATCAATGATATGCTTATCTATCTATCTACCTATTTATCTATCTATCTATATATCTATTTGTCTATTTAATTTTCAATATATCTATCTATCTATCTACCAACTAATCTATCTATCTGTCTATCTATATATGTATATATCTATCTATATTTATCCATCTCTCTAAACATTTATCTATCCATCTATTTTTCCTTCTATTTATCCACTGATTATCCAACCTTTTATCCATATATCTATCCATCTATCTATCCATCTATCTATCAATTTTTCTATCCATATATATATATATATATATCCATTTATCTATCTCACTTTCTCACAATCTTTCTATTTGTCTCTTTATTTGTTTGTCTATTTGTCTTTATATCTATCTGATGATGTGTTTATCTCTATTTCTATCTTTATGTATATCTATCCGTGTCTATATCTATCTATCTGTCTATCTATCTATCTGTCTATCTATCTATCTATGTCTATCTATATGTATATCTGACTATCTTTCTATCCGTGTATGAGTCTATCTATCTATCTATTTGTTTGTCTATCTTTCTATCTTTATATATATGTATTTCAATCTGTCTGTCTATCTTTTTCTCTATTTGTTTATCTATTTATCTAAGTATATGTCTGTTAATCTATCTCTCTATCTGTTGTCTATATATCTTTTTATCCAACTATCTATATGTTGGTCTATCTGTCTATTTTTTTGTCTGTCTATTTATCTATCTGTCTATCTTTCTGTCAAGCTTTCTGTCTCTCAATCTATCTATCTTCTTACTTACCTATCTGTCTATCTATATATCTTCTTACCTACCTATTTTTTTATCTATCTATCTTTGTTTATCTCTATCTATCTATTTGTATTATGACTACTATGAGATGAACAAAAAAATTCTAGTCCCATGCAAATGCTGGTTTGTTCTTGACACTCTTATTTTGTGTAGATATGTGTTATCTCAAGTCAAATCTATGACTGCTTTTTATCATTCATTAGTGGATTTAAACTATTGAAATGTTAATAGCCATTACAATTCCTAAATGAACCTACAGGTGTGAAAAAATTCAATACCATGTAGCCTGTTGTCATTTCAACTTCCATTTCCCTTTTTTAGCACTTTCTAACTTTTTTATAATTAACTATGGATTGATGCATGAAGCTGGGCAACTTAGAAGAATATTTTGATGGGTAGTTCATATGAAATCTTGGAGTATTCATGATTTAGTAATTTCAAAATAAGCTCATGATTATCTCATCAAATTTCTACCAAATGGTAATTGGTAATGCATACTCTAGTCTATTTATTTATCAGTGGCATAGTGTTGTGATCTTTATTGGTTTGTAAATTAATTATGTTATGCTATGAGGACAAAAAACTAGAAGATGCTGACCATGCCTGAGAGACCTATATGTGTGTTTTTTAAGCCTTAGATTATTTTCTTCTATTTTCTTTGATAGTATGTGTATTTGCATGAAAGTACATGTGTATGTGTCATCTGAGGCTATGTAATTATATATGCGTACATATAATACTACAGTATATATGTACATATATACTACAAAATATATGTATGTATATATTGAGTATATACATACATATATACTACAATATATTCATATGTATATACCAAGTATATATGTACGTATATATCAAGTATATACATAAGTGAGTGCTAATATTTTTGTTGACATGTATATATTGTCATACATACACACCCATTTACATACAAACACACGTACTCACACACACGTTTGATATATATAATTGCTTGGGCTAGTTTGGTCATCATTGTGCATTGCTTACCAATGTTGGTCATAAAATGTCATGGGTATTAGATCTACCCCAAAGTTGTGGCAAGAAGATATTTCTGGTCCAGGCTAGCCATGCAGACAGAGGTTGGTCTTAAATCTCTTAGTAATTGTGTAGATATGTAATTTTAACATAGTACAATGCATATGTATGAGGAAATAAGTTTTCTTGCAGTAGGTTTTGCAATCATTGGTTCTAATTGTACAATGTCTTAGAAGGATGATGATGATGCTGCTCGTGTAGTGTCTTGTAATTTTATTAGATTACACAAAATTATATTCAATCAGAATGAAAAATGCAACATTACCCGATTTTTATAGGCAGAGAGTTCCAAAACTATAGTATATACGTATGTATATACTTTTGTATATAAGTACATATATACTCAATATATATGTGTGTGTATACTACAATAAATATGTGATATTATATATATCTGTCTATCTTTCTTTCTTTCTTTCTCTCAATTTTACTATATATCTATCTATATATATATATATATATATCTATCTATCTATCTGTCTGTCTATCTATCTATATATCTCCCTATCCATCTATATATCTATCAATATAACTTTCTGTTTATCTATCAATCTATCTATATATTTGTCTATCTATGTGTCTATTAATATGTCTATCTATCTATCTAACTACCTGTATATCAAATTATCTATCTAACTTTTTGTCTTTCTATTTTTCTATCTATATGTCTATCTATCTATTTATCTACATGTCTATCAACATATCTATCTATCTATTTGTCGAACTATTTGCCTATTGATTTATCTATCAATATGACTATCCAATTTTCTATCTATCCGTCTAACTATATGTATATTTTTCTATCTTTTTATCTATCTATGTATCTCTATGTCTGTCTATCTATCTATTTAACCATCTATCTGTGTATTAATATGTCAATCTATCTTTCTATCAATCTATCTTTCTGTCAATTTATCTATCGATCTTTCTATTTATCTATCTATATATCTATATGTCTATCTGTCTAATAATCTATAGATCTATCTATTTATCTGTCTATCTGTCTAATAATCTATCAATCTGTTTTTCTAACTGTCTATTTTTCTTTTTATCCATCTTTAGTCAATCTATCTACCTATCAATCTATCTTTCAATCTATCTACCTATTTATCTATCTATCTGTCTGTCTATATATTTATCATTCTATCTATAAATCCATTGATCTATCTATCTATTGATTTATCTTTCCATTAATCTATCTATGTATCTGTTATATAACTCTATATTTATCTATCTATTTTTTTGTATATCTATCTTTCTATATATTTTATTATCTATCTATCTGTCTATCTATTTGTCTATCTATATATCTTCTTTCTATCTGTCTATCTATATGACTATATTTCAACTATCTATTTGTTTATCTATCTATCTATTCATCTGTCTTTCTATCTATCTATGTATCTTTTTGTCTATCTATCTTTCTACCCATCTATTTGTCTATCTATCTCACTCTCAATCTATCTGTCAATAAATCTTTCTATCAATGTGTCTTTCATTATCTCTATCTACCTCTCTATCTATCTTTATATCTATATGTCTATCAATCTATCGATCTATGTATCTATCTTTCTGTTAATCTATCTATCTATCTATCTATCTATATATCTGTCTATCTATCTATCTATCGATAAATTTATCTATCTATTTATTTGCCGTTCTATCTATCTATCTCTGTATTGATCTATCTATCTATCTATCCATCTTTATATTTGTTTATCTATTTTTATATATGTCTATCTTTCTATCTATCTTTTTGTCTATCTATCTATCTATCTATCAGTTGATCTATATTTATACCCATCTATCTATCTATCTATCTATATATATGTCTGTCTGTCTATCTCTCTATCTATCTTTCTATCTACCTATCTCTCTATCCATATATATTCATATCTATCTTTTTATCCATCTCTCTGTCTAACTATCTATATTTCTATAAATCTAATGATTAGTATATCAATCTATCTTTCTCTCTATCTATTTTTCTATCTATGTGTCTATATATAGGTCTATATATCTATCTATTTTATTGTTTATTTATCTGTCATTCTATCTGTCTATCTATTTTCTATTTATCTATCTATTAATCAATAAATCAATCTGTTTATTTATCTTCCTATTTATTTGTCTATCTATGTGTTTATCAATCTATCTATCTATTTATCTATATATCTATTTATCAATTAATATATCAATCTATCTTTCAAACTATCTATATAACTGTCTATCTATCTATTTATCTATCTATCTATTTATATGTCTATTTTTCTATGTGGCAGTTAGTAATTCTGTCTGTCTATCTTTCTGTTATCTATATGACTATCTATCTATTAGTTAGTCTATCTGTGATTTAGTTAGCAGTCAGTTAGTCAATCTATCTTTCTATCTATTTGTCCATCTGTCTACCTACCTGACTATCTACCTGCCTGAATAAAAGATTTTGTCTCTGTGTGTCTTTTTATCTATCTATTTAACTACCTCCTATTTTGTCTCTCAGCCTGACTGTCTGACTATCTATCTATTTGTTTATATGTATATGTGTCTACAATCTCTTTATCTATCTATTTATCTATTTATCAATCTAAAAATATTTCAATTTGTTTATCTATCTATCTAGCCATATGTCTCTTTATCTATCGATCTCTATCTGTCTGTCTTCCTGTCTGTTTATCTATCTATCTTTCTAACTATCTATCTCTCAAATTATCTATTGATCTATTTGTCTGTCTATTTGTATATCTATCTTTTTATCTGTCTGTCTATCTATATGTCTATCTCTCTGCCTCTCTATCGCTATATCTACCTATTTATCTATTTATCTATTTGTCTATCTATCTATCTATCTATTTATCTATCTGTCTATCTATCTGTCTATCTATCTATTTATCTATCTATCTATATGTTTATCTATTTATCTATATACCTATCTATCTTTCCCTCTATCTATCTGTCAATCTATGTGTCTTTCGATCTACCTATCTACCGATCTATTTCTCTATCTATGTGTTTATTTATCTGTCTATCTATTTATCTATCTGTGTTTATCTATCTAATTATCTATCTATCAATCTATTTGTCTATCTATATATTTATCTATGTGTCTATCTCTATGTTTATTTATTTGTCTATCTATCTATTTATCCATTTGTCTATCTATCATTCTATCTATTTATCATTCTATCTATATATCTATTTATCAATAAATCAATCTATCTATCTAAATGTTTATCTATCTATTTATTTATCTATTTATCTATGTATATATATATATATATATATATATATGTCTGTCTGTCTATATATCTGTCAATCTATCTATCTATCTATCAATTTTTCTATCAGTCTATCTATTTTCCTATCTATCTATTTATCTTTCTGACTATCTATCTATCTATCTATTTACCTATCTATCTATATGAAGAATCTTTCTGTCTATCTATTTATCAATCTATATTTCTATCTAGCTTTCTATCTAATTGTCTATTAATTTATCTATCAATTTCTCTATCAATCTATCAATTAATTTGACTATATTTTTGTCTATCAATCTATCTATCATTTTTTCTCTTCTTTCAGGTATGAATTTTTGAGAACTAGAGTGATATTTATAGGGGCAGCCACGGCGGTGGATGTACTTCTGGAACAAATATCTATGGATACGGCTTGTTCAACCTTGTTTTTCACTAGGTTGGATGCCACACACTCTTTTATTATTCCCAATGCCTAGATTTTAAAATTTATAAAATTTTATAGCTGGCATTCTCAATGCCAGTTTTGATTTTTAAAATTCAATAGCATGGCAATGACCTTCATGCACAATGATGCAAATTGCCACACAATTTCCAAACGCATTAGTTTGGTAATATTTTACAAACTAGCATTATATTTTGGATTTTTTATTTAAAACATATTATTTCCTTACAAAACTCATGAGAAAATGACAAAAAAGAGGAAAATAAAAGTTGAAATGGCAATAGGCTGCGTGGTATTGAATTTTTCCACACCTGTAGGTTCATTTAGGAATCCACCGAAGCAAGGAAACCTAAAAGAAACCAATCAAAAAATTGAGAAAAAAAAATGCAATGCACACGAAAGAACACAAGGTAGCTCACCTTTGTATTCCATTCCCCACTTGAGTTTTACAATGAGCATATTCCTAGTCAAGTTGTTAAGAAAAGGTTTGAAAAATTAACCCATCTTAAATCTTCATTCAAATTATTGATATTTTACTTTGTGTGTGCATGCAATACTTTGATATTTTTAAATAAATTCATTATAATTTGATTATTATATATATTCTAATAAATATATCTCCATTATAAATTGTGATCATACATGAAACAACAATGTACAGATAAATAAAAAAAGATAAAAATAGTTAAAAAAAAATGTAAAAAATGAATGTTCATCTGATATTTTAACTTAATAAAAATAAAATTTACCCCAATTTCATGCATCATACTCAATATTTACCCTAAGGTATATATCATGAAGTATGAGATATATTACGAGGTCATGCACTGGTATGAAAAAAAGTAATCTTGTCCAAGAATATAAAATTTTATTATTTTTACTACTTTGTGAATTATTAGATGTAACAATATAACCTTCATGATTTTTAGGGATAAAACTATCAAATTTTTAAACTCACAAATCTCATACCTATTCAAGAGTCTTGTGTGCCAGGTAGTACCTTTATGCCTTATTTTTTTTTACTTTTGATATACAATAATCAACCCTAATTTTTAAAAGAATGCTCATATTTTTTTTTATTTTTCTTGGATCTATACACATAAGTGTGTGTGTGTGTGTTTTTATTTATTTATTTATTTATAATGATTATTGTATTTTTGTTTTTTACTTATTTGAGCACTTAACTTGTAGGATGCCCCAAACCATACCATACACATAATATTGTGTATACTTGTATACATACATACATACATACATACATACATATATATATACATACATACATACATATATATATATCATGATTATTAAGTATTTACTTTAGTTTTTTTTTTATTTACTTGGGAGCATTTGACTTGTGGGGTACCACAAGTCAAATGCTCCAACAAACTATGATTCTAAAAATGAATATACAATAAGAAGAAGAATTGCATCATCAGAATTACATGTCAAACATTCTCAGAGTGGCAGATGTATGACTGAGAGAAAATCAATTTTATTTTGCACACCTCAAGTGCTGATAACCTTGAACACAACCAATATAGAGCAATGAAGATGTAAGCATTTGCCAAATTCCAAAAGTGAAATCAATGAAAAAGATTGACCAGCCTATCTTGAGCAGAATGTGTAGGTAGCTTGATATGAATTTGAGAAACATGCAGGGTGAACAGTGAGCCTACCAAAGTTGTAGAGTTCTTTATCACACAAATCACATCATTTTCCCTCACCTCAGATACCCTACTTGTTCACTGAAGCACATGAGATGTACATGAGCATAACATTATTTTGGGATTAGAGCATTCAAAATCATTAACCCATTTTAATGTTGTAGGCACATGCTAGACAACCATACAAGTTGTTCATTACGTCCTGCTACACTGAAGTAGTTTCGCTTCTTATGAACAAGTACTGACTAATAAAAATGGTGTTCCCTGGTTGAACAGCCTACAAAGAAAGAAACAATTTTCTCTGTAGTGAAAAGAATAAATAAACACCAAATTAAATAGTGACACAAAAAAATCAAATCATTCAAATGAAGTGCAGATAGAAAATTAACAATAAAAATTTGAAGGAAAATAAGGAATTTGATGGGTCTCCACTTCTAGTGAGGGCATTTATATTAATCAATATATAACAATAAGTTACAAGAAATGCCCTACCAAGCACATCCATTATGTTTATGATCATATTTTCATTTAATTCAAAGATCATCAATGCTATGTTTCATTATGATCTAGTCCACCTAGACCATTATAACTAATAAAGTACTAACATTGGACAAGCCATTAAATTTGATGGACAACAACTCTGACGAAGCTTCTTGTTCATGATCAGGTGTTAAAATAACAAATCCATCAGTCAGGAGTGAAATGGATTTCTCATTTCTGTTAATAACCTACAATTTTAGTCCCACCATGTCCAGCATAATCTAAAAATTGAAAAGCAAAACTTTAAACCCTTTTTGATTGTCATAACTACATCAACAACACGGCAATAGCCAAACCAATTAGATGAACAATAAGTAATTCAATTTGACAAAGATGAAGTAATTTCATGTTGATAGTATGTTGTTCCCCTTATGATAGATATAAGTAATCATAGCTAAAAAAAACATACAGCATAGAACTTCTTAGTGCTCTTGATTGTGGACTGTAGATACTCCAATGTCTCTTGGTGATATTGTGCATCACCCCATGAAAAATCAAATCTCACAACTACAAAACGAAACTCGGCAATGAAATCCAATTAGTTCTCATTGAAAAGAAAACCCAGGAAAAAGGAATACTAAGTATTACCAGACATTCTAACATTGAGGCATCTAGAAATGGTGTCGATGATTCGGGACTTGGGGCCTAACGTATCGACAATCTTTGTCATTGCAAGGAAGATATTCTAGAACGCAATAAACAAAATTAAAAAATTGCAGCTATTAACAAGCACATTAAAAGCAATAAAAAATAAGCCAAGAAAAACTTAAGAGCTTGGATTGCTCAAGAATGGATCCCATCCCTATGGATACCTCAAGAAAAAGATGACTTGAGTTCATATTGACGTCTTAATTACTTATTCAATAACCCAATACGTATTTCCCTACAAAAGATGTGATATGGTGCCTTCAGAGTTTGTGAATGAGCTAGTGTCAACTAGTAACCACCTGCCTATTTACAAACAACATCACGAAGAATGCCAAAAAGGTTGGCTGAACAAGTCCCACTGGCCACAGATGAAAGCTTTCAGCCACTAGACTAAAGAAAAGAGTAACCAATGGCCTATTTCCACATGAAATGTCTAAATTCTAATGTCTCAATTTATTTATTATTAATATAACATGAAATAATTATAAAAGCATAAAATTTGAATATTTTAGTTATTATAAATTTTAATCTTTGAAGGGTTCATTTAATAACCACACTTAGATATTTATTTTTTAAATCATCAAAAATTTTTTGATGTAATTAATATTTCTATGTATTAATCTTTAAATATCAATTTATTATCTTTTAAATTGTATTAAAATTTTGAATTTTTTTTAATTCAAAATTTTCAAATCTTTTAGTCATTATTTTTTTAAAAGATTCGTATAATCATAAAAGTATTTTATGATTATAGGAATAATATTAATATTTACTTGCTTATTCATTAATTCATATATTTTTATACATTTTTTTATTTAATCAAAGAATTGTTTATTTTAGCATTTTATTAGTAGTAATTTTTATTTATGTTTATTTTTTAATTAAAATATTGTCAAATTTATTATAATTAAATAATAAATTATATATTGTTTTTTAATACAAATATTTAAATATAATAGTTAAAAATATCAGAAAATATTTTGTATTATTTTCTAATCAATTTTTAATCAAAAAAAATAGTTATTTTAGTCTAATTTAATATAAATTTTTATTCGTATTTATATATTTATGAAATTTTTTATAATATCCTATTTTTATAATTATACGAGGAGATTGTATCTTTCAAGGATTGCTCATCTAGAGATAATGACATACCTTTAATATAGAAAATTACAAAAAATATTAAAATAAATAATGCTAACAAAATTATTATCATAAATTTGTGACAGAAATTATCAAAAGCCCAAATAGTTAGGGAAAAATCCCTAGATAAATGTAGATAATTATATATAAAATTAAGGAATTATCGCTTACAATTATATATAAAATTATAAAAAAATAAATTCAGATAATTATTTAGCGATAGATTTTGTCTTGATCTAATTAGATATGAAACTTACGTCCCTAAATCCATCGCTAAATTCCCTGCTCTTCTTTGTAGAGAATTTACGAAAATATTAGTGATGGATTTTGTCTAGATCTAAAAATATTTTTACTGAGAATTTATCAATTTAGAAAATATTCATAATATACTTTTTTTGATAGTTGGTTTGCTATCTACATAAAAGAAAAAAAAATATTTCCACATAATATTGATCTCAATAAAGATATATATATATTAAAGTATTATAACGAATGTGTTTTATATGTAGGATGTAAAGTAAATTGGTTACATCTATAAAATTTCATTAAGATTCAATGTTAAGTTGATATTTTCTTGTTATAAATGAGATGACAGGACAACTATGGAAATAAATACATTGATATATGCTATATATAGATAATATTTTTTTAATAATTGAAACTATTAAAATTTTAAATTGAAAATTAGATAGATAGCACATGTTTGAGAGTAAAAAATTTAAAAATAAAAGATTAAAAATAAAATATTTAATTTGTAACTTAAATTTTAAATTGAAAAAATCAATTTCTAAAAATATAATTATTTTCGAAATTTATAATTTATAATTCAAAAGAAAGATACTTTTTTTTAAATATTAACTAATAAACTAAAAAAATTGACCAAAATAAAGTATAATAGACGAATATATGTTAGACTACAAAAATTAATAATATTAAAAAAATAATTAATTACTCAATTAATGATTCATAATGTTTACTTTTTATAAGAAAAAATATACATAGGATGGTTGTGATAGATAAGTGTTTGATTAGATGTATGTGCAACTTATTAATCTCTTCTAAGAGATGCAAACTGTAATAAAAAAATCTTCTTTGATTACTTATTAATCTCAACACTATATCTCCAATTTGAATAGAAAGAGTTGATCAATAAGATAAATTTCTTACTTACCAAATGAAGTTTTTCAAATGACTGCAAATTATTTTCTCTATGTTGAATCTGAACACATCATGAGAAGCAGCTTATAAGACTATGAAATTTGCTTGTAAAACTTCTAATTGCATCATAAAATACTACTAGACCACATACCTATCTTGAATGGAGCCGGTGGGCTTTATCTCGAGGCTTGAACACATTTTATGGGTTGGTATCATTAACAGGTGGAGGAGGCTTCAGAATCAACCACACCCCATGACACCAGCTACTTAGCAAAAACATCAGTAATATGAAAATAATTTAAAACAAAAATAAATAGCAAGTAGGCAATAGAATCTGTAAAAGCAACTTTAGTGATTCATTAACCACTAAAACTATTATTGATGAGTAATGTGAAAGAGGAATCAAAAGGACCGTGTTGTGCTGGAACGGCCCATTATAGTGTGGCATATATGTTTAGTTATATGTTATTTTACATATAGTATATATCATTATAAATAATTATATATAGTCAAACATATAGTTATATATAGATTATTCATACAAGTAATTATAAGTAATTATACATAAATGTATACAAAGTTATAAACAAATATATAGATTTACATATATGTATACATATCATAGTTACAAATATAGTTATATTTAATTATATAGAGTATTATATAGTTATACAAATATTTATATATAGTTATACACATAATGTTAAACATTAAGGTGTATGTTGTTATACATGTAATTATAAATATAATTACATGTGGTTATACATATAGTTACACATATAGTTATACTTATAATTATACATGTAGGTATATAGATTTTTTCTTTTAATTTTATATATTTATACATATAGTTATGTATAGGCATAGATATCGTAAAATACTTTTGTATGTATTAATATATAAAAATGTATATTAAATATATGTTGTTAATTATATATTTAAATATAATTATGTATAAAGATTTTATTGTTATACATATAGTAAGATACAATTATTTATAGTTATATGTTATTATACATATAGTATATGCGGTTATAAATAGTTATATATAGTTAAATATATAGAGTTTTATATAGTTATACAAATATTTATATATAGTTATATAAATATAGTTAAATATATAGAGTTTTATATAGTTTTAAATATATAGAGTTTTATACATATAGTAAATATATAGATTTACATAATGTTGTTATACATATAGTTATACATATAATTATACATATAGTTATACTTATATTTATACATGCATGTATACATATATTTTATTATAATTTAATATATTTATACATATATTTATGTATAGGCATAGATATATTTAAATACATTTTTATATACTACTATATAAAATTGCATATTAAATATTTTACGTTAATTTTATATTTAAATATAGTTATGTATAATGTCTTTAAAGTTATACATATAGTTAAAGATAATTATTCATAGTTATATGTTTTTATACCTATAGTATATTTAGTTATAAATAGATTTACATAGTTAAAAATATAGTTTTATATATATATATATATATATATTCATACAAGTAGTTATATGTAGTTATACCTAAATGTATACAATGTTATAAACAAATATATAGATTTACATATATGTATACATAGTTACAAATATAACTATATTTAATTATATAGAGTTTTATATAATTATACAAATATTTATATATAGTTATACACATAGGTTAACATAATGCTGAATATTGTTATACATGAAATTATAAATATAGTTACATATGGTTATACATATAGTTACACATATAGTTATACTTATATTTATACATGCAGGTATATATATATATTTTATATAATTTAATATATTTATACATATAGTTATGTATAGGCATAGATATATTTAAATACATTTTTATATACTAATATATAAAATTGTATATTAAATATATTTTGTTAAATTTCTATTTAAATATAGTTATGTATAATGTCTTAATAGTTATACATATAGTAAAAGACAATTATTTATAGTTATATGTTCTTATACCTATATTATATTTAGTTATAAATAGATTTATATAGTTAAAAATATAGTTATATATATATATATATATTTATTTATTTATATTCATATAAGTAGTTATATATAGTTATACATAAAAGTATACAAAGTTAATTCTAGATTTCTAGCTTCCTATTCCTCTTTCATATGCTCTCATAAAATGTTTTGGTATAAGTGAAGATCCATTATCTCATTCTGATGTTGTAAAGAAGATGTGGGACTATATAAAAAAATAATCTACAAGTATGCCAACATTCTTTGTCTTCACCTCCCCCCAATGATAATCTATGGTGCTATTCTTCAATTTCAATTAATCATTAAATTTTCATGTTTTTGAAAAGGATCCATCAAGCAAGAAAAAGATGCAATGATAAGTTGAAAGAGCTACATCACTACAAGTCTTTCACTGGATTTGCAACTTTCTCAAAGCTCTTATCTCCTTACTTCATGAAGAAAGAATAATGAGCAACTTTCGGGCACATGATTTTTTATATGTGTAGCTAAATAGGAAAAGATTTATTTGGTGGCATCGTTGTTCTTGATTCTAAGTTTTGTTCTTTGCTTGGCTGACTAACCTAACCATTATTCTTTGCAGGAGATCTGTTGTGCAAACATGGCAACTATTTTGGAAGTTGATGACATCAAGTGTCACCTGTCCATACAGGTTTTGGTATTTGATTTTGATTTTGTTTTTAATTTTGTTTTTGATTTTGATTTTGATTTTGATTTTGATTTTGATTTTAATTTTTCTTTTGAAATCTTTCTGTTGGGAAATGAGAGTTTATGTATCTGTGATGATGCAGTTTGAACCTTAAAACTGATGCAGTTTGAGCCTGCACCAAGAAGAGGAGAGCCAGAAGTAACCAAAAGAAGGTCAGATTACTTCCTTTAGTGCGAACCAATACAAATTAGTGCAGCCAAAATATCTATCAGACAAAATATAACTCACACACTAAATCATATTTTATTATTTTTTTTAAATTTTTCAGCACTATATCTATTTTGTACACTACCATAACACACTATTTTCATTCTTGCCCACATTTCCTCACAAAAAATGCCACACTACATGCATATAACTGCCCACAACCTTTTCATACACACATCCACTCTGACACTATCACATGGCACATGCCATACTACTACAAGATGTGGCACCATATTATTGCATGACAGACTACAATGGAGGTCAGCTAACTTTTATTAGTCGTTCTTATTTACTCTAGATAATGACATTCAAATGGTGAAAACACTTTCTTTTATGCAGCACAAATGCGATCTCATCAATATGAGCTATGGCGAGCCCACTTTACTTCTAAAATATGGTCATTTTATTGATCTTGTTAATGAAGTTTAAGTTATAGCTATTAACAATTGATTCTCATGTTATTCCACATTCTGTGTTTCTAAGCCTATTTTTGTTTGCCCTGAATTGTGAGTAGGTGGTGAGCAAGCACCATTATGTGTTTTTTAGTAGTACTAGAAATAGTTGTCCAGCATTAAGCAGTGTTGGTGCCCCTGGTGGTACCACATCATGTATTCGTTCACTATTAGCTCTTGATTTTTTTAAACAAGTTTGATTTAGCAAGATAATAGGGACTCCTTGCAACCTATGATTACTCGGGAGCAAGCAGTGAAGCTATCTGATACAAACTTTGGTATCAAGGCAGATGGTAAAGAGCTAGATGGTAATGGCCAATAACGTATGTGGGTTGCCTTAATACAATGAGAATTATATATTCACATTGTACATTATTATGTTCTATTAATTTATATATTAAGATTTTTAGATGTTAATGAGCTAAAGAGAGAGAGAAATATATATTATAATATTACATTTCATGCATGCATACACATGTAATACTCCACATGTTTGCATTGTGTGTGTCATAAACTACCAAGGCAAGGAATTCATAGCCTTGGTTGTGCATAAGACACATTCCTATTCACAAAGCTTTATTTTTTTAAAAGTTTTATAGTTTAATATGATATAAACATATTTACTGTGAATACTAGATCATGAGTTTTTAGATGTGTTTTTAGATATGCGAGTTAAAGGTAGCTCTATCAAGCAAAGAATACTAGATAATTACTAAATGTGCATTTCTAACATTTTATAGGCACCTAATGCCATTCCTCCCTTGAACGATGATTTTATGACATTTGATATTTTGGAATCTATGGTTTCTGGTGATCTCGTTGGTAATGAATATGATATTATGGCTAGGGACATTAGGGTTGGGGATTTGAATTTTTTGTTTCCGTAGTATATATGTACATATATACTATAGTATTATATATAAGTTATAAGTTGTATTGCATAATTTACCATATATTTATCAAAATAGAACTTTTTTTATTTATGTATTTTAATTTGATTTATTGGTTTAAATTTATACAGATATGATATCATAACAATCCCCATATGAAGCTTGCAAAAGTGAAGGGACATTAGAAAAGGGTTAAAGTTACATGCGAATATCTCACTTTCTATGGTGGTGGCTCCCAATTTAAAAATGGAGCTCTACACTACAAAGTCTTCATTAACGAGGTCGTTCTTTCCATATTTGCAGAAACATAGAAATTAGAATTTTACTAGACATGACGTAGGACGACTTGGATTGGTTTATAGCAGGAGAAAGATGGTGAGTAGAGAAGTTGAGGAAGAGAAAGCAACATCAATTTCACAGACAAATAAAACTCTATGCACTATCGTTAGATACATTGATGAAGAAGAAAAGTGTAGTGGAATATTATTATGTTTTTGTTTACAAATTGTATCAGAATAATATATTAACTATTTTATTTTTTGTTAATTATAAATATTGGTTTATATTTTATGTTTGTATTCAATTAAATATAAATACTTAAAAATATGTAATAAAATTTTTTTGTGAAAAAATAAAATTGTGAAAATAATTTTGTAATGAAAATAGCTAGGGATTTTTTCATCTCTAATTTACCTAGAGACTTTTCTGTAACTTATAATTACAATCAAAATTAGCAAGAAAAAAATATAATTAGCTAAGGAATTTCTGACGTTAAACAATTTGGTAAGCAATTTAGTTGTCTCATTAATAATTTGCAACATGCACTTTAACTTGGGATAATTTCTCTTGTAAATCCATCATTATTATATTTTAGTGATGGAATAAGCCCAAATAGCTAGGGAAATTGCTCTAACTATTTTGGCTTTTTTGTAGTGAGATGGATAGCTATATAGATCGAGTGATAGATAGATAAACATATAGATAGATAGATATATAAAGAGATTGATAGATATAAAAAAACAATTAGATATATAGATAGTTTGACAGATATATAGATATACAGATAGATATATAGCTAGATAATTTGATAGATATATAGGTAGGTAGATAAAGAGATAGAAAGATATACATATAAATAGATAGACAAATAGATAGATAGATAGCCATATATATATATAGATAGATAGAATGATACGAAGATATAGAGATAAACAAATAGACAAATAAATGGATAGATAGATAGATAAATAGATAGAAATATTGAAAGATTAGACAGATAAATAGATAGACAGATAAATAAATAGATAAAATATTAGACAAACAGACAGATATACACAAATAGATAGATAGATAGATAGATAAATAGAAAGATAGACAATTAAATAGATAGATAGAAAGATAAATAGATAGATAAATAGACAGATAGATAGATAGATAAACATATAGGCAAATAGATAGATAGATAGATATACACATAGATACATAGAACAAAGACACATACATAGATAGGCAAATAGAGAAATAGATAAATAGACAGATAGAAATATACAAAGATAGACAGTTAGATAAATATT
>JAREIK010004945.1:0-31460 GCA_029783825.1 Sapria himalayana
CAGATAGATAGGCAGATAGCAGATAGATTGCAGATAGATAGGCAGGTAGATAGACAGATAGATAGGCAGATTATAGCAATAAATTGGCAGATAGATAGTCAGATATATAGCATAGATCGGCAGATAGATAGGCAAGATATGCAGATAGAAAGGCAGATAGATAGCAGATATATAGGCAGATAGATAGGCAGATAGATAGGCATATAGATAGGCAGTTAGATAGCAGTTAGATAGGTAGATAGATAGCCGATAGATATGTATAGATAGATAGGTAGATAGATAGATAGATAGGATATAGACATATAGATTGATAATCAGATAGATAGATAGATAAACAGATAGACAAAGACTGATTGACAAAATAAGAGATAGAAAGATAGACATAGATGTAGATATAGAGTTAGACAGATAGACATAGATTAGTGTATAAAGATAGACAGATAGAGAGATGAAATAATATACAGACAAATAGATAGATAGAATGCAGATAGACCAATAGATAAATAGACAATAGATGGACAAATAGACAGATATACTGATAGATATTTATATAGATATATATACAGATAGAAATTAGACAAATAGAATATATATTTAGACATATAGATATAACAGATATTATATATATCTAAAGATAGTTAGATAGATAGATAAACAAGAAGATAGATTGACAAACAGAGAGTTGATAGACACACATGCCGATAAAAGATAGTATATAGATGGATAGAAAGATAGAAATAAAAATAGAAAAATAGACAGATAGAAAGCAAATTTACAAATAGACAGCAGAAAAAGAGATAGATTGATAGATAGATATATAGAAAGATAGATAGATAGGCATATAGTAGATAAAATAGATAGACATAAATTTAGAAAGTGGTAGATATACATAGACACAAATAGACAGATAAAGATAGTCAGATAGATAGATAGACATTTATAGACATGATAGATAGACACATACTAAATAGATAGATAGAAAGATAGTATATATAGTAGATAGAATAGACAAGTAGAGAGTTAGTTAGATAAACAAAAGATTTATTTGAAAGATAAACAGCTAATCAGAGTACACTGAAAGATAGAAAAACAAATATATAGATTGATAGATTAAAATATAGACAAATATGTAGATAGATACATATATAGTTTGATAGATAAATAAGATATATATCACATAAAAATATAGCCAAATAGGTAGATCAAATATATCTAATATACACTGATAAATAGATAGAGAGAAAGCTTTATAGACTAATGACAAATAGATAGATAGGTAAATATATAATAATATCAATCGATAGATAGATAGATAGCTACATAGATAGATAGATATATAGATTGATTGATTAATGACAACCTACAGACTAACAGAGAGACAGAAAGATAGATAGATAGACACACACAGAAAAATAGGCAGATAGACATATAGACAAATAAACACACACACACACACAGAAAGTCACATAGACAGATAAACAGACAAACAGACAAACACACAGATAGATAGATAGACAACAAGATTGATTGATTGATTGATTGATAGATAGGTAGGTAGATAAAGGATAGACGCAGAGAGATAGACATTTAGAGAGATAAATAGATAGACATATTGAAAAATAGACAAATAGATAGATAGACATATAGAAAAATTGATAAATAGATAGACAAGCAGTTAGATAAGAGATATACTAATAAACAGATAGAGAGATTGACAGATAGACAAATAGAGAGATAGACAAATAAATAGAAATAATATAGACATATTGATACGATATACTTAAAGACAAATAGCAAATAGACAAATAATAGATACACAAATAGATAGATAGATAGATAACATATACATGTAGATAGTTAAATGATAGATAGATGACAGATAAAGAAATGATTACATAGATATATAGATAGATAGACAAATACACTAATAAATAATAGATAGATAGATAGACGATAGATAGCTAGATAGATTGATAGATAGACAGATAGACAGATAGATTGATATACAAATAGAATAAAAGATAGATATATATATATATAGATCGATAGATAGACAAATAGAAAGATATAAAGATAGATATATAGATAGTTAGTTAGATAGACAAATATATAGATAGACAAATAGAGAGACAAATAGATAGATAGATATATATATTTATCTAAAGATATAGATAGTTAGATACACGCATACAGATAGAAAATTCATAGACAAACAAATAATAAGACAGACATACAGATATACAAATAAAGAGATAGACAATTAGATAGATAAATAGATGGACCTATTTACAGATATAAAGATAGACATATAAACCATATAGACAGATCGAGAGAAAGAGATATAGACATATAGACAGATAGATAGATATATAGCTAAATAGATAGACAGATAGATATATAGACATATACACAAATAGAAAGATTCTCACATTGAATGATAGATAGATAGAAAGTAGATAGAAAAAGAGATGAATCTAAAAATAGATAGCTAGATTGAGATATAGACAGATATGCCATATAAATAGATACACAGATAGACAGATAGACAGATAGATCGATTGATAGATTGACAAATAGAAAGATATGCAGATTGATAGATTGATAGATAAATAGACTAATAGACAAATAGACATATAGACAGACAAATATATATATAGATAGATAGGCAAATATAGAGATGGATAGAAAAATAAATAGATAAATAGATAGATAGACAGATAGACAAATAGATAAATAGACAGATAGACATATAGACATATAGACAAATAGATAGATTGACTGATAGACAGTAAGATAGATAGGCAAATAGACATATACACAAATAGAAAGATACAAAGATAATCAGATAATTAGATAGAAATATAGACAAGTAAATAGATAAAAAGATAAATTGCAAAATAGATAGACAAATAGAGAGATAGAAAAAGAGACCATATAGATAGATAGACAGATAGACAAATAGAAAGAAAGACAGGTAAACAGATGGACAGATAGACAGATAAAGAGATAGACAGGTCTACAGTAAAATAGATATAAAGAAAGATAGATAATTTTGATAGATAAATTGATAGATAGACAAATAGACAAATAAAAAGATAGACAGATTGATTGATTGATAAATAGATAGACAAGTACACACATAGATAGAAGACAGATAGACAAAAATATAAATAGACAAATTGTAAGATAGATGAATAGATTGATAGATTGATAAATAGACAAACAGTCAAACAGATAGATAGATAGATAGATAGATAGAAGAGAGATAGACATAAATACAGATAGTTAGATAGAAAGCTAAATAGATAGATAGATAGATAGACAAATAAATAGATACATATATAGATAGATAGACAGATATACTGATAGACAAAAAGATAGATAGACAGATCGACAGATAGATAGATAAATAGATAGATAGTCAGCTAGACAGATAGACAAATAGACAGATAAATAAAAAGTTAAATAGATAGACAAATAGATAGATATATAGATAGATAGATAGAAGATAGATTGATAGAATGATAGATAGACAAATAGGAAGATAGATAGATAGACAAATAGATAGATAGATAGATAAATAGATAGAAATATTCACGAATAGATAGATAGAAAGATACTCAGATAATTATATAGACAGCTAGACAAGTAGATTAATAAAGAGATAAAAAACAAAACAAATAGATAGTTAGAGATATAAACAGATAGACCATATAAATAGATTGTCAGATAAACAAATAGATGGATAGCTAGTTAGATAGATGGATAGATAGATAGATATATTGACAGACAGACATATAGATAAATATATTGATAAATAGATAGACAGATAGGCAGATTGATAGATAGACAGATAGATAAATAGACAGATACACAGATACACAAATACACAGATATATAGATAGATAGATACATAGATAAACAGATAAATATATATACAGATAGACAGATACATAGAAACAAAGATAGACATATACATAGATAGACAGATAAATAGATATACAGATAGACAAATAGTCAGATATATAGATAGACAAATAGACACGCACACACACACACACACAGACAGTCACATAGACAGATAGATAGAGAAACATACAAACACATAGATAGATAGATAGATAAACAAATAGATTGATTGATAGATAAATAGATAGGTAGGTAGATAGGGGATAGACACAGAGAGATAGACATTTAGAGAGATAAATAGATAGACGTATAGACAAATAGAAAAATAGATAGATAGACATATAGAAAAATTGATAAATAGATAGACAAGCAGTTAGATAAGAGATATACTAATAAACAGATAGAAAGATTGACAGATATACAAATAGAGAGATGGACAAATAATTAGAAAATCCATATAGACATATTGATAGATAGACTGATAGACAAATAGACAAATAGAAAAATAAATAGATACACAAATAGATAGATAGATAAATATACATGTAGATAGTTAAAATGATAGATAGAGAGACAGATAGATAAATGATACATAGATATATAGATATATAGATATATAGAGAAATACACGGATATATAGATAGATAGATAGATAGACCGATAGATATATAGACATATACACAAATAGAAAGATAGAAAGATTCTCACTTTGAATCATAGATAGATAGAAAGTAGATAGAACAAAAGATGAATCTATAAACAGATAGCTAGATTGAGATATAGATAGATATGCCATATAAATTGATACACAGATAGACAGATAGATAGATAGATCGATTGATAAATTGACAAATACAAAGATAGGCAGATATATAGATCGACAGATAGACAAATAGATAGATAAATAGACTAAAAGACAAATAGACAGTTAGACAGATATATAGATATATAGATAAATAGGCAAATATATAGATGGATAGATAAATAAATAGACAAATAGATAGATAGAGAGATAGACAAATAGATAAATAGATAGATATACATATAGACAAATAGATAGATTGACTGATAGATAGTTAGATAGATAGACAGATAGACATATACACAAATAGAAAGATACAAAAATAATCAGATAATTAGATAGAAAGATAAATTGCAAAATAGATAGACAAATAGAGAGATAGAAAAAGAGACCATATAGATAGATAAATAGATAGACAAATAGAAAGAAAGACAGGTAAACAGATGGACAGATAGACAGATAAGAGATAGATAGGTCGATAGTAAAATAGATATAAAAAAGACAGATAATTTGATAGATAAATTGATAGATAGACAAATAGACAAATAAAAAGATGGACATACAGATTGATTTATAAACAGATAGACATGTACACATATAGATAGAAGATAGATTGACAAAAATGTAAATAGACAAATTGTCAGATAAATGGATAGATGGATAGATAGATATATAGACAGAAAGACAGGGAGAGAGAGAGAGAGATAGATAGATATATAGAAAGATAGATAGAAGACAAATAGACATATATACAGATAGTTAGATAGACAGCTAAATAGATAGATAGATAGATAGACAAATAAATAGATACATATATAGACAGATAGACAAATATACAGATAGACAAAAAGAGAGATTGACAGATCGACAGATAGATAGATAAATAGATATATAGTCAGCTAGACAGATAGACAGATAAATAAAAAGTTAAATAGATAGATAAATAGATAGATATATAGATAGATAGATAGATAAAAGATAGATTGATAGAATGATAGATAGACAAATAGGAAGATAGACAGATAGTCAGATAGATAGATAGACAGATATAAATATACACGAATAGGTAGATAGAAAGATACTCAGATAATTATATAGACAGCTAGACAAGTAGATTAATAAAGAGATAAACCACGAAACAAATAGATAGTTAGAGATATTGACAGATAGACCATATAAATAGATTGTCAGATAAACAAATGGATAGATAGCTAGTTAGATTGATGGATAGATAGACAGATAGAGAGAGAGAGAGAGAGATAGATATATTGACAGACAGACATATAGATAGATAGATAGATAGATAGACAGATAGACAGATAGACAGATAGACAGATAGATAAATTGACAGATAGACAGATACACAGATACATAGATAGACAGATACATAGATAAATAGATAAATAGATATACAGATATACAGATACACAGAAACAAAGATAGACAGATACATAGATAAACAGATAAATAGATATACAGATAGACAAATAGTCAGATATATAGATAGATAGACAGATAGACAAATAGACAAATAGACAGATAGACAAATAGACAAATAGATAGATAGATAGATAGATAAATAGATGGACAAATAGTTAGATTGATAGATTAACAGAAAGACATATAGATAGAAGATATATAGATAAAAATAAAAAGATAGACAAATTCTTAGATAGCTAGTTAGACAGATAGATAGAAGATAGATAGACAAATATATATAGAGTGAGATACACATATGGATAGATAAATAAATGTATAGATAGATAGATAGTCAGATAGACAAATTGATATATTGACTGATAGTTAAATAGATTGGTAGATAAATAAATAGACAGATAGAAAAATCGAAAGACAGATAATAGATAGACCGATAGACAAATAGACAGACAAATGATAGACAGATAGATAGACAAATAGATAGATAGACACATAGATAAATAAACATACGATAGATAGATAGATAGATAGATAGTTAGATAGACTGATACATAGATAGCCAAATATACAGATAGATATATTATAGATAGACATATAGGCAGATTGATATATAGTCAAATTGATAGATAAATAGACAGATAGAATAATAGATAGCCAGATAGCTAGATGGGTAGATAGACAGATATATATATATATATACAGATAGTTAGATAGATAGATAGATAGATAAGTAGAAAGATAGATAGGAATACAAGAAAATTCCTATATAGCTAGTGACAATTCCCTAAATAAATGGGCATTTTACGTCGCTAAATGTAATATGGAGACGGATTACCGACACATCAATTCCCTATCTAAAGTGCTCCTCGCTAAAATTTACTGAGGGAAAGTGTCCCTCACTAAAAATTTAGCGACAAAAAAATCCCTAGCTAAAAAAAAATAATTATCATTGCAAAATTAGACAGCTAAATGATATTCTTCATCGCTAAATGGAAATTACAACCGAAGATTCCCTACGCTAAAGTGCATGTTGCAAAATATTAGCAACGGAAATATTTCTAGCTAAATAAATTTAGTAACGGAAAAAATCCATCGCTAAAATAAAGATATCCTTTGCTAATTTAGAAAGGGATTTTCTCTAGCTAAATTAAATAGGAAAATTTTTCTAGCTAATTAATAAGGGAATTTTTGCTAGCAAATTTAGATAGAGAAAATTTTCTATATTAACTAGGGAATTTTCCCTAGCTATTTTATATTCAAAACTATTTTTAGAATTTAATTTAATTTAAAATTTTTAAATTAAATAATTTAATATTTTTATATTAAATTGAATAAAAATAGAAACTATAAATAATAATTTATAATTAAAAAAATAAATTCATTTGATAACTTATTCTAATACAATATTTTACATAATTAAAACAAAAAAAATAATACAATTTTATTGCTTCTTATTCATCAATGTATCTACTGACAATGCATAAAGTATAATCTATCCATTCATTGATGTTGCTTTATCTTCCTCTACTCCTCTGATTACTATTTTTCTACTGTGACAAAGCTATCCTAGACATGGCACATCATATATTGTGAAAAATCATATTACTTATACAAGCTTTGTATGGGGAACAATGCGATACTATCTCTGTAAGAAATTTAAACTACTCAATCAATTTAAAATAATAAATAGTAATGTTTTGATAAATATATAAAACTATATTTATCAAAACATACTAGTATTACACTCGTAAATATATATTACTTATACAAAAAGTAATGTTTTGTATGGGGAAGCTTTTATGAGTCACTGTAGTATATATGTAAATATATACTAGTATTACACTCGTGCATATATTACTGCTATATATGTATATAAAAATTGTAGTATTATGTGTACATATATACTTAGTACAAATATACTCAGAATATATGTACATAAAATATTGTAGTATTATATGTACGTATATTCTGAGTATATACGTAAGTATATACCACATTTGTTTCTATTGCTACTACTACCGCTGCTGCTGCCGCTCTTGCTGCTGCTCTCACTATCACTGTCATTGCTGCTGCTTCTCCTGCCACTACCACTGCCCCCGCTACTTCCACCTGCTTCCGCCACTTTCGTTGGTGTCACCGGTGCCGCTTGTGCTGCCGGTGCGACCGGTGAAGCTGGTGCAGCCGGTGCCACCGGTGCCACCGAAGCCACTAGTGTCACCACTACCATCATTATCGCCACTGCCACCACTACCACCACTACTGCCCCTGCAGCCCCTGCTTCCGTTGTCGGTGCTATCACCGTTGCCATTGCTGCTAGTGCTACTGGTGCTGCCGGTGCTGCCGCCACTGCCATTACTATCGATGTCGTTGCCATTGCTGCTAGTGCTACTGGTGCTGCCGGTGCTGCCGCCGCTACCATTGCTATCGATGCCGTTGCCATTGCTATCGATGTCGCCGCCACCACCATTGCTATCGATGTCGCCGCCACCACCATTGCTATCGGTGCCGCCGCCACTACTGCTGCCAAAATAATCAACTAATATTTTTATAAATAACTCAAAAAACCTCAACAAACTTTTCTATTTCCCAATATTAGTATTCTAGATATTTATATACCAATTTAAGTAATAGATTGTGGTTTGTCTTTTATTTTTATTTTATTATTATTCTAGTTTATGGGTGGAAGAATCAAATAAGTAGGGTGCCCCAATGGCCTAATCCTTTATATTTCTATCAATGGGCTAAGTTTATTATTGGAAATGATAGTGATTAATTATTAATTAAGTTAATGTATTTTATTGGGATATACATTTTTCTTTGAACAATTCTAATTATGATATAAATATAAAATAGAAAAAATATCTTTATAAAAATATATTTCAGAAATTCCTGAAATATTCTTTGAAAAAAATTTTCAAAAAATAACAAAAAATATTCAAAAGTTTCTAGACTATTGAACACTATTTTGATCATGGTGAGGCATGAGTCTCGTTGAGACACACCTTGCCTGAGGTTGGAAGAATGCATGCTAAAGGTGTACCTTGTGATGGTGCATTGTGTGAGGTCACACAAACAACAAAAGCACTCCTTTCCTTGTAACACCGATGCTGTTAGAATTTACAAATAACCAAATATTACTTTAGAATGCTAATGAAGCAGACATGCGCACATTAGATACAATCATCAAAAATAAGAACATGTCATACCTCTCCACAACCTTGGTGTAACTCAATGGGAATGATATGCCATCATCATTTTCATCCCCACTATGTTTTCCATTCCTAGAATACCAAGCATGATATCTTCTTGTAACAGCTGATGTTCAAGAAGTTCATTCCAAAGTTGTCCACAGGTTCTCTGACATGGCCCAGAAGGGAGAAAGTGCATAATTAAAAAGTACAGTTCTCTAAGATCAATTTCCATGTCTGTGTCACATTTCATTATATGGAGTCTGTCTGGATCGCTGGGTTTAACATTTGCATTCAGCTTTATTTAAAGAGCCAAAGGATTTTTTTCTAACGGTAGGTGCATTGTCCACCAGTTTAATCTATCGGTGCCCCATGATGCATGAAATCTTCCTAGCATATATAACATGTCAATGTCATTACAGATTTAGAATTATGTACATGCAATTATAAACACATGCACGATTTATGGAATGAAGTTAGATTCAAACAAGCATATAGCTTCGAATGATTATATCTATCCAGTAGAAGCTTAATCGGTTACCTAGTCTTTCCCATGATAGTAAGACAATCTCTCAGACATATGAAAGTGATGAGTTGACAGAATAAAACATGATTATGATAATGATATTACCTTTAATTGAATTGATATGTTCCAAAAAACGTTACGTATTGAAGACTCACCAACCTCCATGTAGTGAAATTCCTCATTGAAAGAGGATCATGAGAACTAACCAAAGAAAATTATGTTTGTGAAATACCCAATTAGTCGTTATTTTTGTTTTCTTGAATTGGGATTGGTTTTACTTATTGGAAGGATTCCAGAGAGACCAGTTTTTATTCTTCGATTTCTCCAGAATGATTGCTTACTTTTTCTTCTTTTTTATCTAAGCCCTTTAAGTTTATATTTCGAAGGAAGAAGAAAAATCAAATGATTTGCTTTAGAAGTAGAACTATGCTATGGACAGTCAATACCAGTAGCCCAAAAATATCATATATATTATGACTTCTATGGAATAAAAATTTTATTTGTTACACTTTTTTTATGTAAACATTTTGTTTAATCTAACACTCTTATATTTCAGAGCGAGAGCCTCTAAATACTCATCAACATAGGCCATGCAAGGCCAATAATCTGTTCTAATATGAACCAAAGTAGACACAAAACCAACTTCCATCTTGAAAGGCAGATGAAACCTCGGAGGGAGAAATATCAAAACAAGAAAAGACCCCATTTTTATTTTCCCCTCCTGCAATCTCCTGTTCATTTCCACAAGAGAGATACAATAGGCCCCCATCATGATCATCATGTTCATGATGGTGATGATGAAGATCAAGAACATTATGATCATGATGATGATGATGATGATCAAGATGATGATAAAACCTACTTGTAGAATTATGATCATCAAGAAAACAATATGGCATTGCATCTTTTCATACAATAACATTGATAACTCCTCTGTTCTTCACCAAATCAAGCAGATGATTGCCAAACATGCCAATAATGAATGGACCCATATGAGTTTCGACAGCATGGATCATAGTATCTGCATGAACATGAAGCAGTTTAACAGAATAGACCCCCCTGATAGCTACGGCATGCTTGCCTCCACGGAGAAGAAATATTTCTTGCCTGATAATGGAGGAGGATTAACAAGCTTTCCATAGAGTAGCAAACAACTGCAAGTAGTAAAATGGAGCTATTTTCTCTTGGGTTTTAGTTTTGTAGAGACTTGCAGCTGTGAGAAAGATGTCCACTATACCAACCATAATGGGCTAGATAGGACCAGAGATGACTTGCCCATTTTTCAAGCTTGCTTCTACAGTGCCACAAACTACACCTAACTTTGGTTCCTTGGGCTCCAAATCAAGAGTTACGGTGGCTCTGAATGGTTCATCTTCATCAACATCGAGTCTGTGAGAGATGGCCCTATAGAGTTCCCTTAGAAGGAAGGGAACATAACAAGATTGGATTGATCCATAGGGGTAGGAGGATGAAAACTTGAAAACTTTCACGTATAGAGCAGGGAGAGAATCAATGTCACCTTCCCATGGGTGGTCCGATGGCTCGGATTCAAATTTCAGTCTGTAGTGTATTTTGATGGTCGGTCGCAGCATGGTTTCCAGATTAGAAATGTCAGAGAAGTGTTGAGTTAAAATGTTTAAGATTTTAGAGAATTTCAAATCCATTATGCATAATCATTCTTGTAGATGATTGATTTGTTTGGGTCCCGAGAAGGCATCAGAATCAGCTGGGATGTTGAGATTCTTCTTGTCATATGAACATCAAGGTTCTATACAGTCAAGGTCTATGGCTGTCATACACAAGGACCAACATTGATGCACTAATAATGATCGAATTCTTTCAAGGTGAATGTATGATGAGAGGCTCGGAGATTTACTTGTGTTGGGACAATCTTGAGGGCCATGAAGGTTCAAAAAAGGACCGAAATTTATACATGGCAACATTTCATGTCGTTGCTCGTAAAGATTCAAGATTGAGCATTATTTTTTTCTCGGCAAACATCTTAGTATTCGCAGGTATACCCTCGCACTATCTCGAACCTCCAGATCTGGGAAAAAATGATAAGTAAATTGCAAGAAGGTGGAACAATGGGAAGAAAAGTCTAGAACTCTGGTGGTGGGACTACTATAAAAAAAATCCCATATAGCTTGGGAGAATTACCTAGCTAAATGGTCATTTTTTATTGCTAAATGGGATATAGCGATGGATTACCAAAGGATTAGTTTCCCATCTAAAGTGCTCCTTGCTAAAATTTAGCGAGGGAAAGTGTCCCTAGCTAAAAATTTAGCGATGGAATATTTTTTTGCTAAAAAAGACAAATTTCCTAGCTAAATTAGCAAGCTAAATGAGATTTTCTATCGCTAAACAAACATAACGACTGAAAATTCCCAAGCTAAAGTATTGGTTGCTAAATTTTTGTGATGGAAATAGTCCCTAGCTAAATAAATTTAGCGACGAAAAAATCCATAGCTAAATTTAAGATTTCCCTTGCTAAATTAGCTAGGGAATTTTCCCTAGCTAATTTAGCAAGAAATTTTTTGCTTGCTAATTTAGCAAGAGATTTTTCCCTAGCTATTTTTATTTAAAAACTATTTTTAGAATTTAATTTATTTTAAAATTTTTAATTAAATAATTTTATATTTTTATATCAAATTGAATAAAAAATGAAACTATAAATAATTTATAATAAACAAAAAATAAAATCATTTAATAACTTATTCTAATTCAATATTTTACATAATTGAAACAAAAAAATAACAAAATTTTATTATATCTTATTCATCAATGTATCTACCGATAGTACATAAAGTATAATATATCCATTCATTGATATTGCTTTCTCTCACTCTGCTCCTCTGATCACCATTTCTCTACTGCGACAAAGTTGTCCGTGTCACGGCACGTAATGTCTAGTGAAAAATCTCATCACGCATACAAGCTTTGTATGTAGAAAAATATTATATCATATCTGTAAGAAATTTAAACCACTGAGTCAAATTTATAAAAAATTATTTTTAATTAAAATTTAGAAAACCAAAACATAAATCTACCCAAATAATATCTTTACACCCAACCCAAATAATTAAAATGACTAGATTAGTAATAATGATCATAAATAGAATTACTGTGACCAATACATACATACATATACAAATACCAAGACATTTGAACACACACATGAATTGATGTGAGCATAAGAAAAATACCAAGGAAGCATACTAAATAAATTGTTTCATCAAGTAGACTCTATGCTTTTGGTAGATTTAGTAAGTCGAAATATAATTCTTTGGAGGTATGAGGAAGAAATGGAAACTATTTTGAACATCATTAAAGTGCTCAATGCATCAATCTTACATATATATAGAGAAGCTAATACTTTGTCAGATAGTCTTGCAAGATTAGGTTCGATAAGAGGAGAACATGAATTTGATGAGTTTTCGATGCCAGAAAAAGTAAAAGGAATAGCAAAACTGGATAGGAAAGCCTTCCCTTATTTAAGATTTAGGAAGGGTAGTATTAACAGAAAAAATAGAATATGAAAATCCAGTAGCTGCTGTGAAGGGGAATCTGAAAATTAAAAGAATATGAAAATAGAATAAGAAAAGTATAATAATATAAGCTGTGGAATTGTGGTAGCTTCTTTGTAGGGGAATCCGTCTCTACAGGTTAACAGCGAAGTTCATGGTATAAACAACCAGAAAATCCAGTTGCTGTTTCTTTTACAATCACTGCAAGGTTCACCTCACAAGACAAAGATGAGGGAACGAAACGGTAAGCGCTGGGATTTTCTGCTCCTTCGGTATGTTTCTGGTTTTTTGTGTTTGCAAGAAAGCACTAAAGGGGCAATCAAATCATATTCCTTGGAATTAAAAGAAGGCTGTAACTAGCAAGAGTCCGTAAAAATTTTGTCACGTCATGTGTTATGTTTTTTTCACCAGCGTTTAATCATGTAAAAAGGGTTTAGAAGTCTGAAAGTTACAGAATCATGTGTTTGTATTAAATAAAAGGTCCTAGGAGAGGTAAGTGTCTAGTCTAGGAGGTCGGCAAAGATCAGAAAGCTGCAAAGTGGCTTGGAAATGGCTCTCAAGATGTGAATCTAAAGCTATATCGGTAGAAGAGGAAAGCTTCGGCAGAATATGTGCAACAAGGTTGAAAGGAATTTGGCAAAGTGGGAGAAATTCCTGTTATTTTTTTGTAGGAAATATATATACAGCAGAGAAAAATAGGAAGGATGTTCCAGGAAGCGCTAGAAAGATAAAAGATGGAAACTCATTTTAGTAAAGAGTAAAGTTAAGATTGATGACTTACTTAGAGTTTTTACGTTATTTCAATAGTGTTATGAAGATTATATTATTAGTCTTTAGAAACGGGGAATGGATGAACAAAAGGTAGAGGTATAAATAATATGAATATAGATATCATACAAACGGTATTCCTACATACATAATAAACAAACGATAAAGGGTAATGGGTAGAAGTAGTTTGTACAAACGATATTCCTCTACCAAAAGAGATGGCTATAAATAATAAACAAACTTTTAAAAAATGAATAGTTTCATTACATACATACATACATATAGATATCATATGTGCAGATGCATATACAATGTCGGGGAGTATGCATAGGCACAACAGGAACCAGCCTAGAGCCTTTGGGTTCAATGGCAGATGGTTCTGATTTTAATTAGGATGAGAAGATCATAGTTAGGCCACAAACAATCACATACTAGAAACCTTTAGAATAAATAAATTCTAAACCAACAAGATCAAAAGCCTAGAATGATAAAAAAAAGCTACTACTCTGGCATGTCCTTAATCATGTGTTGATGGATTGTGCAAGTAGTGAATGATAGATATCAGCTGCCGTGGGGCGGTCAGCAGAATTATCTTTTGTACATCGGTAAAATAGGTCCACCAAAACTTTCTAGGTTGCTGCATCACCTTCAGGACCTTCTGTTGTGGTGCTCATTATGGTGCTGGTCCTGCTGGACCCATTGGTTGATGCCAACATTTCCAGTACTTCTGTCAGTCTGGGCCATTTGCCACTCTGCTTATTTTCATGTTCAAAAAAGAGAGAAAAAGAAAATGACTCTATCAAATCAATCATAGTAATTCATACATATAAAATTATACACAAAAGTTGCCTCTAGAGGCTTGCCAATTTGAAGCTCTAGTACACCATAATATGGCACTTGTAAAGTCAACAATTCCACGAGAAGGCATCCAAATGACCAAATATCTACTTCCTACAATCACCGATGTAGGCTACACACCCAAGTTATATTGCTAGGAAAAGATCATCTCAATAATTAAATTAACAATATGAATATAGGGGATTACACACACACACACACACACACACATATATATATATTAAATGTGTGTGTATACATATTTATATACACACACACACACACATTTAACATGTGTGTGTGTGTGTGTGTGTGTTAAATGTGTATACATACAAAACATACAAGTTGGGAATTAGATGATAATGATGCCATGGAAATAATTTGATGATAATAATTATAAATTTTAGCATTTCAATGAAAAGACAAATTACATTAAAGAATATGAATAAAGAAAATTACACACACACACACATATATATGATAAATATGTGTGTGTGTATAAATGTATATGCATATGTATATATAAAGACACATTTAATATGTGTGTGTGTGTGTGTGTGTGTGTTAAATGCATATAATTACAAAACTTACAAGTAATGACTTAGATGATTGATGATACCAAAAATATAATTTGATAATAATTATAAATTCTAATATTTCAATGAAAACCAAATTACACTAAAGAATATGAATAAAAAAGATTTATATATATATATATATATATATATATATATATATTAAATGTATGTGTCTCTGTGTGTATGTGTGTGTGTTAAATGTGTGTGTGTTAAATGTGTGTGTGTGTGTGTGTACACCCATCGATTTCAAACCAAAATAAAAGAAAAGTGTGACGTGAGATTGAAAAACAATCATGATTATGTATCATTAATTTAATATAAATCATTAATTATTAATTAGTGTCAAAGTATTAAATTAGCCATTTTAAGGAACAAGCCACTGACAGTAAAAAATATCAATGAAACTAAGATCAAGCATTATTTGTGACAGATAAATATCAAAAAAATTTTAAAAAAATCAAATAAAATAATTACATGATCATTCATATATTATGAAACTAAGTTTCATACAACCAAAAAATAATATGTGCAAGAAATGAATGTGACAAAAAATAGCGAGATGAATAAATAATAAGACTAAGAAAAAAAAATTAAAAATAACATAAGTTAGCTCATATAAATAATAAAATAAGAGAACTATTGAAAAATAAAATATTCACACAATGGAAAAAAGATAGAAATAGACCAAAAGGTAATTGAATTAAAATTATAAATAATAATTTAACAATTCAAAATTTAAGAGTTGCGTAAATTTTAATAGATTAAACTTTAAGGGCATCATTTATATAGTCATCCTTGAGGGATTAGAAAAATACTTGTTTGATTTTAATATTTATTTGAATAATACTCCTAATACAATTTCATCAAGAAACCATATTTTATTAAAAACTAAAATTCATATGAACGGAATTTCGTAAAGTATAGATTAGTAAAACTAATAGGGCATTAATGAGTAATAATTATGAGGGATTAAAAATTATAGTTAGGTAATATAGTTTGATAATGATTATCATAAATTTTAACTCTAAATTCCTATATAAGTAATTTATAAATATAGCCACATAATTCTGAATGATAGTTTAAATCATGAACACATAAATTATAGATTGGTAAAAATTTAAATGAGGACAAAAGATAAACATGTATTAAATAAAAGTGTCAAAATTTATCAAAAAAACATTATACTTAAAAAATTAAACCCAAATGATAATATTAAGAAATCACTTACATTAATTTTAGTTTTTTGAGAAAACCCAAAATGAGATATAATATATGCATGCATACATATAAGCACACACACACACAAATTTATAGATCAAAATGGAAAATAAAAAAAAAAGAAATCATGCCAAGCCATCGAGATAATATTGGTGCATGGCCAAAAGAACCTCAGGAGCCATCCACCGAGGCATTCCAACACATGAATCGGAAGGCTATATTCTGCTATGAGCAATGCAACACGTGTGGAATGGTGAACGGATGGGAAGTGCTCGATCAGAATCACACAACTTCACAATTGGCTTCCCATCCTTTTTCTCACTATCTAAATCGATCAGCATATTTTCGCTCTTTATATCCCTGTGTATTATGTACTTTGAATGTAACTCTATCAATGCACTTGCAACATCTCGGGCAATGCTTAAAGCCAATTCCATTCCACAGGCATGTGCTTTTCTCCATCATTTGATATTTTCACCATATAACTCTACAATAAAAAGGCAAGCACGCACATATTACATGGCCTTCCAAAGACACCCACATCAAGATATATAGATATATATATATATAGATAAATTGAAAGAAAGATAGATAGATAGAAAGAGATATGAGAGAGAGATGAGGATGAGAAAGAGAGATGGGGATGAGAAAGAGAGATGGGGGAGAGAGAGATTGGGGGAGAGAAAGAGAGATGGGGTAGGGAGAGAGAGAGAGAGAGAGAGATGCAGGGGGTGAGAGAGAGAAATGGAAGAGAGAGAGAGAGAAGGGGGAGAGAGAAAAGAAGGGAGGAGGGAGAGAGAGAGGAAAAAATTCCTTAAGTTATCCTTCTCTAACATATTCCATATAGATTGTAGACAGAAATGAACACCCAATGGGGTTTCCATCAGTAGAAAGAATCCATTTAGATAATATCTGGTGCCCATAGAATTCAATAATGCAAGAGTGCTTCAAGTTACCCAAAATTTGCACTTCCCCTATACAACTACACTCAAATACATTTATGTTTACTTATGTATATTAATATAAATAAATACATTTATATATAGTAATATGTTGATATACATATTGTTAAATACATTTATATATAGTTATATATCTATATGTGTGTGTGTGTGTGTGTGTGTGTGTGTGTGTATTAAATATACATTGTTATATTTATATATAGTAAGGTTTATGTATACTATTTTTATAGTTATATAGATATAGTAAAATACACTTATATAAAAAATTCGAATTATATCACACATGCATATTGATATATAGTTATGTTTAAATACACTTATATAAAATATACTTGTGTTTATTGTATACTGTTTATGTATAGTATTTATAAATAGTTATGTATATAAATGTAGATGTCAAGTTGGCATACCTTATACTGTTTATGTATACTTTTTATATATAATTATGTATATTAATTTAGATAAATACATTTATATATAGTAATATGTTTATATACATATTGGTAAATACATTTATTTATAGTTATATATCTATTTATATATATGTATATTAAATATACTTTGTTATATTTATATATAGTTATGTTTATATATACTATTTTTATAGTTATATAGATATAGTAAAATACACTTATATAAAAAATTCGAATTATATATAATATAGTTATGTTTAAATAGTTTATGTATACTATTTTTATAGTTATATAGATATAGTTAAATTTAAATACACTTATATAAAATACACTTATTATATGTATACTATTTTTGTATACTGTATATAGTTGTATATATTGAACTAGTTATTAATTCGGCATTACTTACTATGCACCATCAAAATCCACACAATGACAACGCATTATATCACAAATGCATGAAGTATGTATATGATTAAGTATATATATGCAATCCAAGCAAACCACGGCAAATAAAGGAGAAGAATTTTGGAAACAATAAATAACATAATCAATATGCATAAACTTAATCTTTGATTAAGCAATCTAAGATAATTTATGATAAATAAATGTATAAAATGTACCTCAAATCAAATAACAAATTAAAATTTAAACCTAGATAATATGTTGATGCGTCGATATCAAGAGATAGATGGCCGAATGCAGAGGTTCACTTCACTTGTTAGATATTATCGCTTCTTGACAAGTGAATGTATATATTAGCATATTATTTATATTTTTAATTATTAAAACATTAAATAAACAATATTTATATATAATCAAAAGGACTCATTAATTTTATTTACTATCAAAAATTTTTCAACAAAATTATTGTGCGTGTAGCAAGGTACACATGAAAAGCAAACACCTTACAATTTTTTATTAAAATATTAATTAAACAATAAATATATAAACAATTAAAAAAATATGTTTAGCCTTATAAAAAAAATATCAAATAGGTACAAAATTAACAAACTTCATATAGTAAGACATAAATAAAAAGATAATTTGTCTTCTAGCCACTCGCCTAAGAGTTATATAATACTATTAATATTAAAAAATATATAAAAATTTATATTTTATGGTTATAAATTTTTAAGAATTCATATTAATTTTTACGAAGATAATATGAAATAATTTTAAAGGCATAAAATTTCATATTATTTGATATCATTAAAATTTTTAAAATTCAAAAAATTACTTGAAGTGAGAAGATAATTAAAAAAAGTTATATTTATAATTTTAATAAAAACATAATGTTAAAAGCTAATTGTAAAAATATTACCTAATTATTTAATTCGTATAAATTATAGCAGGAGCAAACATCTATGTATTTATTTATAAATATTAATTTATTTTCTTTTAACTTTATTAAAAAAATTATAATTTTAGTATATTTCAAGATTTTCAAAATTTGTATTATTTATTTTTTTAAAAAATTTTCTATAATCATAAACTTTTTTTTTACTTATAATAATATTAATATTTATTAGTTTAATCATTAATTCAGATATTTTTGAAAATATTTTCTAATTTATAATATAATGAATTAATTTACATTTATATTAGTAGAAGTTTTAATGTATGTTAATTTAATTTTTAAAATATTGAAAAAAACTATTATACATATTGAATTTATTATTTAATGTTACTTTAATACATATTTTTTAGTTTCTTAATTTAAAATTTTAGAAAAAGTATTTTTATAATTTTTTAAAAAATTAATACATCATAAAAATAATTATTTTAGTCCTTATTAATATAATTTTTTTATATTTTTTAAAGTATTTATTTATAATATCATTTTTTATGATTTTATGAGGAGAATTTATCTTTCAAGGATTGCTCATCTATAGACCATTAACATACATTTAATAAAAAAAATTAAATAAAATAATAAAACTTATAATAAATTTAAAAAAATTAAATAATTAAATATTGGCTAGGGAAATTCCGTTGCTATTTTAAGGATTTTATTAGCTAGGAAAGTTGAGTCACTAAATCCATCGCTATATTCCAGATTTAATTAACTAGGAAAGTTCTGTCACTGAATCCTTCGATAAATTTCGGATTTAATTAGCAAAGGAAGATCTGTCACAAAAATATATCACTATATTCAGGAAGTAATTGGCTAGAGAAGTTCTGTCGCTATAATTGGTCGCTATACTTGTATTTTCAGTATGTAATTAGCTAGAGAAATTCTGTCACTAAATCCATAGCAATATTTTGGGGTGTAATTAACTAGGGAAATTATATCACTAAAATCCGTAGCAATGTTACGGATGTAATTAGCTAGGAAATTTCATCACTGAAATATGTTGTTATGTTCTGAATGTAAATAGCTAGAAAAATTGTATTGCTAAATCTATAGCTAAATTCTAGATTTTATTAGATAGGGAAATTGCATCTCAAAATCCATAGTTATTTTCTAGATTTTATTAGCTAAGGAAAATTCGTCACTAAATCCGTCGCTAAATTACAGATTTTTTTAGCTAGAAAAAATCTATCACTAAATTCTTCGCTAAATTCCTGATTTAATTAGCTAGAGAAATTTCATAGCTAAATCTATCTCTAAATTACTAATTTTAGTAGCTATAGAAAATCCATTGCTAAATTAGTCACTATATTACGGATTTAATTAGATAGAGAAAATATGTCACTACATCTGTCGCTAAATTATAAATTTTATTAGCTAGGAAAATTCCGTCGCTAAATTCGCAGCTAAATTACGGATTAAGTTAGCTAAGGAAAATCTGTCACTAATTCGGTAGCTAAAATACAAATTTTATTAGCTAACAAAAATAAGTCTCTAAATCCATCACTAAGTTCAGGATTTTATTAGCTAGGGATATTCCGTCGCTAAATTAGTAGCTAAATTAACCACTTTTGTTGAGCGAAATTTACGAAAAATTTTCCTCACTATTCCACTGTTAAAACCCTAGGTAAATTCCCCACTTTTTTTGAGTAGAATTTACGAAAAATTTTCCGTTGCTAATCCATTACTAATTTTATTTCAATGAAAAATCATAAATCTCTTGCTATTCCCTAGCTAATTCATCACAATTTAACTAGGGATTGATCCCAAGCTAATAATAAATTTTCTTGTAGTATAGGGTATATGTCTTTATGTCTTTATGTCAATGTATCAATCTATCTATTTATCTATCTTTCTATCTGTCTTTCTGACAATTTGTGCATATTTTTATTTTTGTTTATCTATCTTGTGTCTATATGTCTATCTGTCTATCTACCTATATATCTATGTGTCTTCTATCTATTTGTCTATTTGTCTGTATATCTATATGTATATTAGTCTATCAAGCTTTCAGTTTGTCTACCTATTTATCTATCTATCTATCTAACTATAAATCAGTCTATCTATCCATCTGTCAATATATCTATCTATGTATCTATCTATCTATCTATCTATATAAATATCTATATGTCTATTTTTCTATCTATTTTCTATCTATCTAACTATTTATCTGTCTATCAATTTGTCAATCTGTCTATCTATCTATGTGTCTATCTGTCTATCTGTTTATCTGTCTATCTATCTATATATCTATCTATCAATATTTCTATCTATCAATTTGTGCATATGTCTATCTGTTTATCTATCTATCTGTCTATCTGTTTATCTGTTTATCTGTATATTTATCTATTTGTTAATCTATCTATCTTTTTATTTGCCTATTTATCTATCTATCTGTTTATCTATCCATCTATTAGTCTTAATATCTATCTATCTAATTATATATCTATCTGTATATCTGATATCTATTTTTTCTGCCTATCTGTCTAACTATATATATGTCTATCTATCTAATTTCTATCTATCTATCGAGCTATTTGTATATTTTGTCGATCTGTCTTCTATATATCTAACTATCTATCTATCTGTATGCCTGTCTGTCTAACTATCTGTCTATCTATCTATATGTGTATTTGTCTATCTATCTATAGGTCTATTTTTCTATCTATATATCTTACTATCTATTTATCTATTTATCTGTCTTCTTTATATCTTTCAATCAATCTATTTATATATCTATCTGTCTATCTATCTATCTATCTATTTTTCTATCTATCTGTCTATTTATTTATCTGTGTATCAGTCAATCTGGCTATATACCTAATTTTTTCTTTATCTATCTATCTATCTCTCTATATGTCTAACTGTCTCTCTGTCTATCTGTCGATATATCAATCTATCTATCTATCATTATTTCTATCTTTATATCTATCTATCTATCTATCTTTATATCAATCTATTTGTTTATCCATTGATCTATCTATCTATCATTAATTCATTCTTTCTATATATCTATCTGTCTATATATCTATTTGTCTATCTATCTATTTTCTATCTGTTTATCAGTCTATCTGTTTATTTAACTATTTGTTTATCGGTCTATATGTATATCTTTCTTTCTGCTTATATCTAAATCTTACTATAAGGATATATGTCTATGTGTCTATTTGCCTATGTGTCTATCTATCTATCTATCTTTCTATTGATATATCTATATATCTATGTGTCTATCTATCAATATTTCTATATGACTATCTAACTATTTGTCTATGTGTCTATCTGACTATTTGTCTATCGGTCTGTCTATCTATTTGTCTTTCTGCCTATATCTAAATTTGTCTATAAGTCTATATGTATATGTAATTATCTATAAATCTATTAATCTGTCTAACTATTTATATGTCTATCTTTCTATCTATATTTCTCTCTATATGTCTATCTGTCTATCTGTCTATCTAGCTATCTATCTAAATGTATATGTATCTATCTATCTATCTATCTGTCTATCTATCAATTTACCTAACAATCTATCTATCTGTATATCTATTAGTCTATTTATTATCCTTCCTATCTATATGTCTATATGTCTATCTATCTATTTTTCTATCTGTATATCTATTTATTTGTCTATCTATCTATCTGTCTATCTATCTATCAGTGTATCTATCTATCTATATATCTATATATCTATATATATGTCTATCTATCTATATGTCTATTTGTCTATATGACTATATTTCTATCTATCTATCTATCTATCTGTCTGTCTATATATTTATATCTATATCTATCAATGTATCTATCTATATATCAATCTATTTATCTATATATCTTTCTATCTTTTTATCTTTCTATCTTTCTATATATCTTTCTATCAATAAATCTATTTGTCTATATGTTTATATGTCTATCTAATTATTTGTGTATCTATATATCTGTCTATCTGACTATTTGTCTATAGGTCTATCTGTCTATCTATCTTTTTACCTACCTATAAATCTGCCTATAAGTCTATAAGTCTATGTCTCTATTTGTCAATCTATCAATTTGTCTAACTATCTATCTACCTATATTTCTATTTGCCAATCTGACTATATATCTATCTATCTGTCTGTCTGTCTATATGTATAATTGTCTATCTATCTATTTGTCTATTTGTCAATCTATATATCTTTCGATCTATATATATTTTTATCTATTTATGTATCTGTCAATCCTTCAATCAATTTATTTTTCTGTGTCTATCTTTCTATCTGTATATCTATCTATATGTATATCTATCTATCTATCTATCAGTCTATCTATCTATCTGCCTATCTATCTATCTATCTATCTCTCTTTCTGTCAATCTATTTATATGTGATCTATCTTTCTATCTATATGTCTATCTATGTATCTGTCTATCTATCTACCTCTCTATCTATCTATCTATCTGTTTATCATCTATCTATCTATATATCTAGCTTTCTAATTCTCTATCTGTCTATCTGTCAATTTATCTATCAATCTATGTGTTTGTCTGTCTATCGTTCTGTCTATCTATCTGTCTATCTATCTATCTATCTATCTGTCTATCTGCCTATCTATAGATTTGTATATTTATCTATCAATTTATATGTGTATCTATGTATCCATCTATCTAAATATTTGTTGTTTTATCTATCTAACTAACTATAAATCTATCTATCTATTTAACTATATATCTATCTATGTATCAATTTATATATCTATCTATCTATCTACCTATCTATCTATCTGTGTTTCTATCTATCTATTTATCTATGTATCTATCTATCTATCTATGTCTTACTCTATCAATCTAATTGTCTATCTATTTATCTATCTACCTGTCTATATGCATATGTCTTTATATGTCTATTAGTCTATCTATCTATATGTCTATCTATCTATCTATATATGTGTCTATCTATCTTGCTATTATCTGGCTATCTATCTTCTATTTATCTGGCTATCTATGTGTTTGTCTACCTATCTATATATCTATTTTTCTATCTATCTTTATGTCTATCTATTTATATGTCTATCTATTTGTCTATATATATATATATATATGTCTATCTGTTTATATATCTATATGTCTATCTATCTATCTATCTGCCTAGGTGTATATCTATCTATATGATTATCTACCTATCTGCCTATTTGCTTATCTACCAATCTACATTTCTGCCTATCTGCCAATCTATCTATCTATTTAATGAACAATCTGCCAATCTGCCAATCTGTCATTCTTTTAAACTGTCATTCTATCAATCTATCTATTTGTATATCTTTATATCTATCTATTTGTATATCTATCTTTCTATCTATCTGGATATCTATCTATCTATCTATCTATTTATCTTTCTATCTCTCTATCTTTTTTTCAGAAATTTATCTATCAGTCTATTTGTATATCTGTTTATCTGTCTATTTCACTATTTGTTTATTTGTCAATCTTTCTATCTATCTGTCTATCTATCCATCTATCTGACTATCTATTTATCTATATATATGTCGATCTATCTATATGTCTATTTGTCTATCTGTATTTCTATCTATCTATCTATCTGTCTGTTTGTCTATCTATCTATCTATTTGTTTTTCTATCTATCTATCTATCTGTCTATCTATCTATTTGTCTATCTATCTATTTGTCTATATATCTATTTAACTATCTATCTATCTATCTATCTGGCTGTCTATCTATTTATTTATCTGTGTATATGACTATCTGTTTATCTATTTATTTCCTATCATTTTATCTACATTTATGTCTATCTGCATATCTGCCTCTTTATAAATCTGTCATTCATTCAATTTGTAAATCTATCAATCTGTCAAGTTATCAATCTATCTCTCTTTATATCTTTCTATTTGTCTAGGTGTCTATCTGTATATCTTTCTATTTGTCTATATGTCAATTTGTTAATATGTATATATTTGTCTATTTATCTATCAATGTGTCTATCTTTCTATATATATATATATATATATATATATATATATATATATATATATATATATATATATATATATATATATATATATATATATATATATATATATATTTATCTGCCTATCTATCTATTAATATATTTATCTATCTGTCAATATGTCCAACTATCTATATATCTTTCGATCTATCTATCTACTTGTCTATCTGTCAATCTATCTATTTATCTATCTGTCTATCTATCTATTTTACTATTTGTCTATCAGTCTATATGTCTATTTTTATATATGTCTATCCATTTGTGTTTTTGTCTATCTATCTATCTATCTATTTATCTATATGGAAATTTTTAACTCTTTATCTATTTATCTATCTAACTATCTATCTATTTGTCTATTTGTCTATCTGTATATATTACTATCTGTCTATATTGTTTATCTATCGATCTGTCTATCTATCTATGTGTCTATCTATCTGTATGTCTGTTTGTTTATATGTCTCTCTATCGATCTATCCATCTATCTATCTATCTTTCTATCTAAATATCTTTCTATCTATATATCTATCTATCTATTTATCTATTTATCTATTTATCTGAGTATCTATCTTTATATCTGTTTATCGTTCTAAATATTAATATATATATATATATATATATATATATATATATATATATCTATATCTATTTATATATCTATCTATATGTCTATTTGTATATCTGTCTATCTGATTATCTGATGATCTATCTATGAGTCTATCTATATATCTATATATCTATATTGTGTATCTATGTATCTTTCATTCTATCTATCTATCTCCTAATCTATTTATTTATCTATCATTCTTTCTTTTTACTTTATATATCTGTCTTTCTAAGTATGTATCTATTTATCTATCTATTTACATATCTATCTATCTATGTATCTATCTATCTATCAATCTATCTGTCTGTCTATTTATCTATATACCTATATATATGTCTATATGACAATATGTCTATCTATTTATCTATCTATTTGTTTATCGTTCTATCTGTCTATATATATATGTGCCTATGTGCCTATGTGTCTATTTTCTATCTTCTTATTTATCTATATGTCTATCTATCTATCTTCTATCTATCTATTTGTGTATCTGTCTATCTGCCTATCTATCAATTTTTCTATCTATCTATCTATATATCTATCTATCTAAATGTCTATCTGTTTATCTAAGTAACACTCTATATATCTACTTATCTATGTTTCTGTCTATCTCTCAAAATATCTATTATATGTCTATATATCTATTTATTTATCTATCTGTCTATATATATATATATATATCTCTATTTATATATGTATCTTTGTATCTATCTATTTGTATATCTATCTATCTCTCTTATCAATCTATAGTCTAATTAAAATCTGACTATCTATCTATCAATTTATCTACCAATCTATCTGTCTTTCTCTCTATCTATATATATTTCTATGTTTTATCTCTCTATCTGTCTATCTGTCAAAGTGTATATCTATCTATCTATATGTCTATCTATCTATTTATCTGTCTCTCTGTCTCTTTGTCTGTCTGTCTATCTCTCGATCTTCCTATTGGTCATTCTATAAATCTATGAGTTTGTAAATCTATCAATTTATCAATCTAACAATATGTCTATCTCACTATATATCTCTCTAATTATTTATCTATCTATCTGTCAATCTATCAATTTTCTAATTTTCAATCTGTCAATCTATCTATATGTCTATCTTTCTATCTAACTCTCAATTTATCTATTTATCTATCTATCTGTCTGTATGTTTGTATATCTATCATTATATATATATATATATATATATATATATATATATTTGTTTTTTCTATCTGTCTATCTGTCTATCTATCTATTTGTCTATCTACCTATCTATTTATCTGTCAATGTGTCACTCTATCTCTCTATCTATCTTCCTATCTATTTATATGTCTATCTATTTATGAGTTTATCTGTCTATCTGTCTCTCTGACTATCTGTGTTTTTATTTATCTATCTATCTATATATTTATCTGTATCTCTATCTTTCTATCTATCTTTCTGTATGTCTGTCTATCTATCTATATGTCTATCTATCTATCTATCTTTATCCATGCCTTGTTGTCTATCTGTCTATCTTTTTATCTGGCTATTGGTCTTTCTGTAAATCTATGATTTTGTTAATAAATCAATCTATTAATATGTCAATCTATATATCTTTCTATCTTTTTATATACCTATCTATCTATAAATCAATCAATCTATCTGGTTGTCTATATGTCTATCTGTTTATCTATCTATTTATCTAACTATTTGGATATGTGTCTATTATCTATCTGGCTATCTGTCTATCATTCTATCTATCTATCTGTTAATTTGTTTATTTGTGTATCTGTCAATCTATCTATTTGTCTATTTGTCTATTTGTCTATCTATCTGTTTGTCTATCTATCTATTTGTCTATATATCTATCTGTCTATTTTTCTAATTTTTGATCTATCTTTCTTTCTAACTATCTATCGACCTATATAAATAAATAAATAAATAAATAAATAAATAAATATATATATATATATATATCTGTCTATCTATCTGTCTATCTATCTATCTATCAAGGTATTTTTCTATATATATTCTATCTATCTTTCAAACTATCTCTATATCTATCCTATTAATCTGTCTATCTTACTATCTGTCTATCTTTTTATTTGTATATTCGTCTATCTTTCTATCTATCTATCTCTCTCTCTATCTATATGTCTATTTATCTATCTGTCTATTTGTCATCCTATCTATTTGTCTACCTGTATATTTTGTCTATCTATATATCTGTCTATCTGTCTATCTATCTATATATCTACCTATTTATCTATCTATCTTATAGCATATCTGTCTATCTACCTATGTGTCTATATGTCCATTTGTCTCTTTCTATCAAACTATCTTTATATCCTTCTATCTATCTATCTATTAGTCTATCTATCTATCAATCTATATGCCTTTCTATCTTTATGTCAAATTATATTTTTGTCTATATATCTATCTGACTATATGACTATCTGTCTATTTGTGTTTCTAACTATATATAATCTTTCTATAAGTTTTTATGTCTATGTGCACTTTGTCAATATTTCATCTATCTAACTATCTATATATACTATCTTTCTTTTTCTATTTGTCTATCTATCTTTCTATTTGTCTATCTATCTTCTATTTGTCTATCTATCTTTCTATTTAATCTCTCTTTAATATCTATCTATCTATTGTCTATATGTCTATCTCTCTATCTGTCTATATGTTTATATGTATATATGTCTAATTGTTTATATATCTATCTATCTATTTAACTATCTATCAATCTGTCTATCTATCTATCTATATATCTTTCTATCTATAGAAATATCTATCTATTTATATATCTATCTATCTTTCTATTTCTGTATTTGTCTATCTTTCAATCTATTTATATATCTATCTGTATATCTATCTATCTATCTATCTATCTATCTGTCTGTCTATCTATCTATCTATCTAGTTATCTTTCTGTAAATCTATTTGTCAATATGTATGTCATTCTATCTATTTGCCTATGTGTCTATTTGTATATCTATCTATCTGCCTATTTGTCTATCTGTCTATTGATCTATATGTCTATCTATCTATTTATCTATCTATATATCTATCAATTTATGTATCTAGTTGTTATCTATAAATCACCTATTTTTCAATCTATATGTCTATATGTCTATCTATTTGTTATCAATCTACAAATCTATCAATCTATATGTCTATCTATCTATCTATCTATTTTTCAATCTGTCTATCTATAAATCTAACTATATTTCCATCTAAATATCTATTTATCTATCTATCTGACTATCTAGCTATCTGTCTATCTATCTATCTATCTATCTAATTATCTATCTGTAAAGTATCTATCTATTTATTTATTTATCTATCTGTCTATCTCTCTATATATCAATCTATCTAGCTATCTATCTGTCAATTTATGTATCTTTCTATCTATATATCTATTTATATGTCTATATGTCTATCTGTCAAACTGACTATATGTCAATCTGACTATCTGTCTATCTAACTACCTATCTATTCTCTCTATTTTGTCTATCTATCTATCTATATATGTATATTTGTCTATGGCCTATCTATCTATCTATCTATATGTCTATTTGTCAATCTAACTATCTATCTATCTATTTATTGTCAATCTATTGTCTATCTATATAGATGTATATCTATGTATCTGTTTATGTTTCTATTTGTATATTTGTTTTATCTATCAATCTATATATATGTCAATCAATCTATCTATCTATCTATTTATCTCTCTATCTCTTGATCTATCTATCAATTTGTCAATATATCAATCTATGAATTGTCAATCAATCAATCTGTCTATCTTTCTATATATCTCTATCTATCTATCTATTTGTATGTCTATATGTCTATCTATCAATTTGTAAATTTTTGAATCTGTCAATCTATCTATTCTATCTATGTATCTATCTTTATGTATGACTATCTATATATCTATTTTTATATCTATCTTTTATCTATTTGTCATTTGTCTATATGTATCAATCTATCTGCATATATGTGTATTACCTATTTGTCTATTGTATATATATCTATCTATCTATCTATCTTTTTAATCTATCTAATCTATCTGTCTATCTATCTATCTATCTTATATGTCTATCTATCTATCTGTCTATTCTCAATCTATCAATCTATCAAATCTATCTATCTATTTTTTCTGTCACTCTATCTATCTATATATCTACTTATCTATCTAGTTTCTACCTGTCTATTTATCTATCTATCACTCTATATAAGTTTTATCTATCTATCTATCTATTTGTCTTCTATCTCTCGATCTGTCTATAATTCATTTTTGTAAATCTATCAATTTGTCAATCTATCTATCTGTGAACCTATCAATCAATATATCTATTATCTCTCTATATATCTATCTATCTATATGTCTATCTGTCTATCTGTCAATTTGTCAATTTAAACAATCTATCAATCTGTCAATTTGTGATTTTAGAATTTTGTCAATCTATTAATTTGTCATCTCTATTTCTATCTATCTTTCTATATATTTGTATATCAATCTAACTATCAATTTATCTATCTATCCATCGATTTATCTATCTATCTATTTATGTATGGGTCTATTTATAGACCTATCTATCTGCATTCTACATATATACCTATTTGCCTATCCGTATATCTGTTAATATTTCTATCTTTCTTTCTATCTTTCTATCAGTCTATCTATATCTTTATCTATCTTTCTATCTATCTATTTATATGTTTATGTTTATATCTATCAATTTGTATTATATAATTCTGTCTATCTCTCTATTTGTCTATTTGTCTATCTTTCTATCTACCTCTATATATATATATATATATATATATATATATATCTATTTATCTGTCTATCTGTTTGTCTGCCTGTTTATTTGTCAGCCTATCTATTTGTCTATCTATCTATCTGTCTATATGTCTATCTATCTATCAATCTATCTATATATCTATTCGTCTGTCTATCTATCTATCTATTTGTCTATCTATTAGCATATCTATCTATCTACTTATTTGTGTATCTACCTATCTGTATATCTATCTATTTATATATCTATCTATCTGTGTATTTTTCTATCTATCTTATAGCATATCTGTATATCTACCTATGTTTTTATCTGTCTATTTGTATATCTTTTATCAAACTATCTTTAATCTATCTATCTATCTATCAGTCTATCTATCTATTCTATATGCCTTCCTATCTTTATGTGTAATAATATTTTTGTTAATATCTATCTGATATATGACTATCTATTTATTTGTCTTTCTAACTATATGTAAATCTATTTATAAGACTTTATGTCTATGTGTCAATTTGTCAATATATCATCTATCTAACTATCTATCTTTCTTTCTTT
>JAREIK010004946.1:0-28789 GCA_029783825.1 Sapria himalayana
GTATCTGTGCGACAAACATAATTTAATTAATTTATTTTTAATAAAAAAAATATACAGTTCTAAAAGAAGTAAAAATTTAAAAATTAAAAATTATTATCTAGTAATATATTTTACTTTAATTTTGAATCAATCTGGGTTTTGTAAATATTTTTTAATTAATATCTATCTTTTTATTAATAGTTTATTAATTTAATTTTTGATCATTATTATATTGTCTATCAATAAAATTGTATATATTGAAATAATATGATATATAATTATTAATATTATTATAACTAAATATTATATTCACATTTCAAAAAATTGAAAATATTATTATATTTTCAAAGGTTATAACCTATGAAAATGATAACAAATTATAGAAATTTTTTTTGTTATTTTATTTTTTTATATAAAACTTATAAACCACTAAAAGACTAAAAACATAAATCGCTAAACTTCTAACGACAAAACCTATAAATACTTAAACAATTAAACTTGTATACATTAATAATAAATCTTAAATCTCATTTTAATTATTATTCAGTATAATTTTAAATTTATATTTTAATTATTTATCAGTTTATTTTTATAGAAATATTAATTACAAAATAAATTATTATTGAGACGGATCTAATTTAAATTAAACTTGTATCCCGAAATAATAAATAATAAATCTCATTTTTTTATTATAATTTTAAATATTTATTTTAATTATTTAATTGTTTATTTATATATAAATATTAATTACAAAATAAATTATGAGTCAGACAAATATAATTTATATAAATTATTTTTCATCAAAAAAATATAAATAAACTTATTAAAAGAAAAAAAAATCAAAAACAAATAATTATTATATAGTAATATATTTTTCTTTGCTTCACGAATCATTTTAAGTTTTATAATTATATTTTAATTAATATCTATCTTATTATTAAAAAATTATTAATTTTTTTTGATTATTATTAGAATATTTTTCAATAAAATTGTTTATATTGAATTTATATAATATATAAATATAATGTTTAGTATAACTAAATATTGTATTCACATTTAAAAACCTAGATTGATTCAAAATTAAAGTAAAATTTAAACATCATTATTTGATGCATTGTCAATAGTAATGCACATCAACATTCTCATACCCCATTCATTCATGCAAAACTCAATAGCATTTCTAATATTAACTCCAGAATGACTTTTAATTACACAAAAGTTCAAAAGCCTTTTATGCATATTCCATTGAGAATCAAAGAAATGAATAGTCAAACATATATAAGACAAATTTTGAATGTTAGTCCAAGTGTTGGTAGTCAATGAAACTATACAACAATGAGATGATATGCTATCAAATAATTTCTTCTTTTCCCTCACAAACAAAGAAAAATAATCCCTCAACATAGAGTGACTAAATCAAATTTTAAATTGAGGCACACAAACTTCACAAAACTCCTTAAACTCATCCCTCTCAACAAATCAAAAAGGCAATTCATCTTTTATGATTATTTTCACCAAAGCGTCCCTAACTAGTTGTTGATCAAATTGCCAACAAGTTAATTAGTTATCCTCTGAACTAGTACCTTTAGTGAAATTGAATAAAGATTGTGACTTGTCTTTACCATTGTGAGCTTTTTTTAATTCTTTTTTGTGTGGAAATTTCTTATAAGTCTATCTCATGTATTTTCATAAACCCGAAGTACCTTGATCACTTTTTGCCATTTATACTTTCCTACACCATATACAAGCAGCCCTACTAGTTTCTTTTCCCTCTAAATAAAATAATATCACATAAGTTTCCCAAACAGCGGACTTATACTTTTTATGAGCTTGAGGTTCAGATGTACCTTGACTTTCTTTTACAATTGGAATTGGAGAACCTACCCTAACAATAGGATGGTTCGTGAAAGGATGATGATTGGATTTACCAGTACTTTGATCAGTTGAGATGTGATCATTTTAAATTTATTGTATTTTTCGTTTACCACTGGATTGTGCCATCTGCATTGCCATTAATTAATATGATATGGTAAGTATAAATACATATAAATATTTCAAACAAGCAAGCTCTACAAAACTGACTGTAACACATTCAGCCCACTCATTCAGCCCAACCACAACACCATAACCAATACTCAACAAAACTGACTGAGACACATAATAAAATAATTAATCACTCAATTCTCGTCAAAAAAAAACAAACCAAAAGGCTGGTGTCATCTGAGACACAGTGGAGGCAACCAGAAGTGTGACAGACAAGGGCTGGACTGAACTAAACACGGCTGGAATGACATGAGGTGGCCTGGAACTTCGTCGGAATATGAATAGGTGCGTCGGAATTGGATGGGCAGGAGTGGAATTGGTGGCATCTTCCTGTTTATATATATATATATATATATATATATATATATATATATATATATATATATTCCTGGTTCTAGTATCGGTTTTTAGGATGGGATGATTTTCGGGATGGATATTGCTTAAGATCCTGAAACCATCCCAAAAGAAAAAATACGTGACAAAACGGGACGGGAAAAGTCGAAGTCAACGGATTTTTCTGAGTCTAGATTCTTTCGGGACAAGACTTCGGGTCGGGTCGTGAATCTCCGAGTCTCGTGAGCAGCCCTGCTAAATGCATATAATGTTAAATCAGTAAACTCCTAAATCCCGTAATGCCTAAATTCATAAACCATTAAACCGCTAAATACTACTTAATAATTAATAAATCCAAATTTTTATTGCTATTTATTATATTTTAAAATATTCATTTAAATTATTTATTAGCATATTTATTTAGAAATATTTATTACAAAATAAATTATGAGTGGAACAAATATAATTTAAATAATATATTATTTATCTAATAAAAATATACACTTATAAAAGAAGTATAAATTTAAAAATTAAAAATTATTATCAAGTAATATAATTTACTTTAATTTTGAATAAATTTGTGTTTTATAAATATTTTTAATTAATATCTATCTTAATATTAATAGTATATAAATTTAATTTTTGATCATTATTATAATATCTATCAATAAAATTATTTATATTAAATTTATATGATATATAATAATTATTATTATTATAACAAAAAATTTGTATTAAAATTTCAAAAAATTTTAATACACTAAAAGCCTATAATTAAAACCTATAAACCTATAAACCTAACAACAAAACAACTAAATACTTTTTTAAATAAAACCTATGAACCTAAAAACCACTAAAAGCATAAAAACATAAAATTTTATAAAAATATAAAATTATATGATAAAAAATTATAAATTTTTTTTTGTTATTTTATTTTTTAAAATAAAACCTATAAACCACTAAAGGCCTAAAAACATAAATAACTAAATTCTAAACGACAAAACCTCTTAATACTTAAATCATTAAACTTGTACATTAATAATAATTCATATATCTCATTTTAATTTTTATTCAGTATATTTTTAAATATTTATTTTAATTATTTATCAATTTATTGTATAGAAAAATAAATTACAAAATAAATTATTAGTGAGACAAATCTAATTTAAATTAAAAAGGTATCCCTAAATAATAAATAATAAATATCATTTTTTTTCATTATAATTTTAAATATTCTTTTTAATTATTTATTTGTTTATTTATATATAAATATTAATTACAAAATAAATTGAGATAGACAAATATAATTTATATAAATTATTTTTCATCAAAAAATTATTGATAAACTTTTTAAAAGAAAAAAAAATTTCAAAACAAAAAATTATTATATAGTAATATATTTTGCTTTTCTTCTGAATCATTTTAGGTTTTGTAATTATATTTTAATTGATATCTATCTTATTAATAATAGATTATTAATTTATTCTTTGATCATTATTAAAATATTTATCAATAAAAATATTTATATTGAATTTATATGATATATAAATATAATGATTATTATAACTAAATATTGTATTCACATTTAAAAAAAATTAAAAATTATTATATTTCAAAGGTTATAACCTTTAAAAATATTACAAAATAATAAAAATAATTTTTTTATTATTTTATTTTTTTAATAAAACCTATAAACCACTAAATGCATACACAGTTAAATCAGTAAACTCCTAAACATCATAATGCCTAAATACATAAACCATTAAACCGCTATATACTACTTAATAATTAATAAATCTAATTTTTATTTCTATTTATTATAATTTTAAAATTCATTTTAATTATTTATTAGTTTATTTTTATAGAAATATTTATTACAAATTAAATTATGAGAGCGACATATATATTTTAATTAATTTATTTTTAATAAAAAAAATATATGATTTTAAAAGAAATAAAAATTTAAAAATTAAAAATTATTATCAAGTAATATATTTTACTTTAATTTTGAATCAAATTGGGTTTTGTAAATATTTTTTAATTAATATCAATCTATTTATTAATAGTTTATTAATTTAAATTTTGATCATTATTATATTATCTATCACTAAAATTCTTATATATTAATTTATATGATATATAATTATTAATATTATTATAACTAAATATTTATTAACATTTCAAAAAATTTTAAATATTATTATATTTTAAAAGGTTATAACTTATGAAAATGAGAAAAAATTACAATTTTTTTGTTATTTTATTGTTTAAATCAAACCTATAAACCAATAAATGCCTAAAAACATAAATTGCTAAATTCAAAAACTACAAAACCTATAAATACTTAAACTATTAAACAGGTGTACATTAATAAAAAATCATAAATCTCAATTTAATTTTTATTAAGTATAATTTTAAATTTTTATGTTAATTATTTATCAGTTTATTTTTATAGAAATATTAAATACAAAATAAATTATTAGTGAGATGGATCTAATTTAAATAATTTATTTTTCATCAAAAAAATATATATATCCTTATAAAAAGAGGCAAAATTTTAAAAACAAAAATTTATTATTTAGTAATATATTTTATTTTTTTATGAATCATTATTATAATATCTATTAATAAAATTATTTATATTGAGTTTACATTTTATATAATTATTAAGATTATTATTACTGAATATTATATTCACATTTAAAAAAAATTAAAAATTATTATAATTTCAAAGGTGATAACCTTCAAAAATTTAAAAAAATCAAAAAATTAAATTTTTTATTTTTTCATTCTTTAAATAAAAACTATAAATCACTAAAGGCCTAAACACTTAAATCACTAAACCCCAAAACCCCTAAATACTTAAACCATTAAACTAGTATATCCTGAATAATAAATAATAAATCTTTATTTTATTTGTATTCATTATAATTTTAAATATTCATTTTAATTATTTATTAGTTTATTTTTATAGAATTATAAATTAAAAATTAATTATGAGGAAGACAAATATAATTTAAATAATTTAATGTTAATAACAAAAAATATAAACTTATAAAAAGAAGCAAAACATCAAAGAAAGTATTATTTTGTAATATATTAAACTTTGATTTTGAATAAATTTATGTTTTGCAAATATATTTAAAATAATATCTATCTTATTAATAATAGTTTATTAATTTATTTTATGATCATTAATATAATATATTTTAATATAATTGTTTATATTGAATTTATATGATATATAATTATTAAGATTATCATAACTAAATATAGTATTCACATATTAAAAAAATTTAAAAATTGTTATATTTTCAAAGTTTATAACCTTCAAAAATGACAAAAAATAACAAAAATAAATTTTTTGTTATATCATTGTTTAAATAAAACTTATAAACCATTAAATGCCTAAATACATAAATATCTAAAGTCCTAAACCCCGAAGCCCCTAAATACTTAAACCTTTAAACTTGTAAACCTTAAATATAATTTAAATAATTTATAGAAATATTAATTACAAAATAAATTATAAGTGATACAAAAATAATTTAAATAATATATTTTTCATAAAAAAAAAGATAAAAGCTTATTAAATGATGCAAAAACTAAAAAAAATTATTATTTAGTAATAAATTTTACTTTGATTTTGAATCATTTTAGGTTTTTTAATTATATTTAAATTTATATCTATCATATTAATAATAGTTTATTAATTTATTTTTTGATAATTGATATAATATCTATCAATAAAATTGTTTATATTTAGTTTATATTATATATAGTTATAATATTTATTATTACTAAATATTGTATTCACATTTTTAAAAAATTTTAAAATTATTATATTTTCAAATGTTATAACCTTTAAAATTTTGAAAAAATATCAAAAATAAATTTTTTATTTTTCATTGTTTGAATAAAACCTATAAACCATTAAATGCCTAAATAATTAAATCAATAACTTCTAAATCTCGAAAACCCTAAATAGTTAAATATTTTAAACATGTATATCCTAAATAATAAATAATAAATCTCATTTTTATTTTTTTCATTATACTTTTAAATATTCATTTTAATTATTTATTTATTTATTTTTATATAAATATTTAATTAAGACATAAATTATAAGTTATACAAATATAATTTATATAAATTATTTTTCAACAAAAAAATATAGATAAACTTAATAAAATAAGAAAAAACTTAAAAACCAAAAAATATAATATAGTAATATATTTTAATTTGTTTTTGAATCATTTTAGGTTTTGTAATTATATTTTAATTGATATATAACTTATTAATAATAGATTATTAATTTATTTTTTGATCATTATTAGAATATTTATCAATAAAAATGTTTATATTGAATTTATATGATATATAAATTTAATAATTATTATAACTAAATATTGTATTCACTTTTGAAAAAAGTTTAAAAATTTTTATATTTTCAAAGATTATAACCTTTGAACATGTGAAAAAATAAAAAAAATATTTTTTTGTTATTTCATTGTTTAAATAAAACCTACAAATCACTAAATGCCTAAACACTTAAATCACTAAACTACAAAATGCCGATACCCCTATATAGATAATCCTATAAACCGGTATACCTTAAATAATAATTAATAAATCTCATTTTTATTTGTTTTCATTATAATTTAAAAAATTCATTTTGATTGTTAAGTTTTTTATTTATATATATATATTAATTAAAAAATAAATTATGAGTTAAAAATATAATTTATAAAAATTATTTTTCATCAAAAAATAGATAAGCTTATAAAAAGAATAAAAATTTAAAAACAAATAATTATTATTAAGTAATATATTTTGCTTTGCTTTTGAATCATTTTAGGTTTTGATATTGTATTTTAAGTAATATCAATCTTATTCATAATAGATTTTTAATTTATTTTTTGATAATTATTAGAATATCTATGAATACAATTGTTTATATTGAATTTATATGATATATAATTATTATGATTATTATAAATAAATATTGTATTCACTTTTGAAAATAATTTAAAAATTATTATATTTTCAAAGGTTTTAATCTTACAAAAAGAGAAAGAATACAAAAAATAAATTTTTTGTTATTTCTTTTTTAAATAAAACCTATAGACCACTAAATGTTTACTTATTTAAATCAGTAGCTCATAAAACCCGAAACCCAAAAATACATAAACCTTATAACAACTATATACTACTTAATAAATAATAAATCTCATTTTTATTTCTATTTATTATAATTTTAAATATTAATTTTAATTATTTATATTTTAATTTTTAGAAAATTTAATTACAAAATAAATTTCGAGTGAGACAAATATTATTTAACTAATTTATTTTTTAACATAAAAAAATATAAGCTCGTAAAAAGATAGAAAAATTTAAAAATTAAATATTATTATTTAGTAATATATTTTAATTTGATTTTGAATCATTTTGTGTTATGTAAATATATTTTAATTAATATTTATATTATTAATAATAGTTTATTAATTTAATTTTTGATCATTATTATAATATCTATCATTAAAATTATTTATATTGAATTCATATGATATATAATTAATAAGATTAATATAATTATACGTGGTATTCACATTTCAAAAGATTTTAAAAATTATTTTATTTTCAAAGGTTATAACCTTTGAAAATCTAAAAAAAATCAAAAAAAAATTTATTTTTTTTATATAAATAAAACCTATATACCACTAAATGCCTAGAAACATAAATTGCTAAACTCCTAAACGAAAAAAACCCTAAAAAATCGATCTATTAAACCAGTATACCATATATAATTGTTGGGCAATTGTAATTGTTGCACAAAAAATTTTATTAATATTCTCTCGGTTCATTTAACTAGAGCGGGTCGGATCATGAGACGGGTCAGGATCTGCTCCAATTTCGACCAGCAGTCCAGTCAGCAAGACCTTCGTTATTGTGCTACTGCTACATCCCCAGCCTCTTAATATTTCCTTTGATGCACTTACATGAAAATATTAATAAAGAAAAAATATTTGGTTATACAAACAGATTATCAAAAAATAAATTACATATACCGTAATAATAAATCTTAAATCTCATTTTAATTTGTATTCATTATAATTTTAAATATTCATTTCAAATATTAATTTTAAATATTTATTAGTTTATTATATATATAAATATTAATTACAAAATAAATAATTAGTCAGACAAATATAATATTAATAATTTACTTTTAATAAAAAAATAATCTTATAAAAAGAAGTAAAAATTTAAAAACAAAAAATTATTATTTAGTAATAAATTTCACATTGATTTTGAATCATTTTAGGTTTTGTAATTATATTTTAATTTATATCTATCATATTAATAATAGTTTATTAATTTATTTTTTGATAATTTATATCATATCTATCAATAAAATTATTTATAAATAGTTTATATTATATATAATTATAATGATTATTATTACTATATATTTTATTCATAATTTAAAAAAATTTTAAAATTATTATATTTTCAAATGTTATAACCTTTGAAAATGTGAAAAAATAAAAAAAATAATTTTTTTGTTATTTCATTGTTTAAATAAATCCTATAAACTACTAAATACCTAAATACTTAAATCAATAACTCCTAAATCTAGAAAACCCTAAATAGATAATCATTTTAAACTGGTATACCCTAAATAATAAATAATAAACCTCAATCTTATTTTTTTTTATAATTTAAAATATTCATCTTAATTATTTATTTGTTTATTTTTATATAATTATTAATTACATAATAAATTGAGTTAAACAAATATAATTTATATAAAATATTTATTATCAAAAAAATATAGATAAACTTTTTAAACGAAAAAAAATTCAAAACTAAAAATTATTATATAGTAATATATTTTGCTCTATTTCTGAATCATTTTAGGTTTTGTAATTATATTTAAATTGATATATATCTTATTAATAATAGATTATTAATTTATTCTTTGATCATTATTAGAATATTTACCAATAAAAATATTTTTATTGAATTTATATGATGTATAAATATAATGATTATTATAACTAAATATAGTATTCACGTTTGAAAAAAATTTAAAAATTATTATATTTTCGAAGGTTATACCCTTCGAAAATATCAAAAAATAAAAAAAATAAATTTTTTGATATTTTTTTAAATAACACCTATAAACCACTAAATGCATACACAGTTAAATCAGTAAACTTCAAAACATCATAATGGCAAAATACATAAACCATTAAACCACTATATACTACATAATAATTAATAAATCTAATTTTTAATTCTATTTATTATAATTTTAAATATTCATTTTAATATTTTATTAGTTTATTTTTATAGAAATATTTATTACAAATTAAATTATGAGTGCGACAAATATAATTTAAAAAATATATATGCTTATAAAAGAAGTAAAAATTTAAAAATTAAAAATTGTTATCCAGAAATATATTTTACAATAAATTTGAATCAATTTGGGTTTTGTAATTATTTTTTAATTAATATCTATCTTAATATCAATAGGTTATACATTTAATTTTGATCATTATTATAATATATATCAATAAAATTGTTTATTGAATTTATATGATATATAATTATTAATATTATTATAACTAAATATTGTATTCACATTTCAAAAAATTTTAAATTATTTTATTTTCAAAGGTTATAATCTATGAAAAAGAGAAAAAATTATAGAATTTTTTTTTGATAATTTATTTTTTTAAATAAAATGTATTAACCACTAAAAGCCTAAAAACATAATTTGCTAAAATCCTAAATGAAAAAACCTCTAAATACTTAAAACATTAAACTGGTATACAGTAATAATAAATCATAAATCTCATTTTAAATTTTATAAAGTATAATTTTAAATTTTTATTTTAATTATTTATCAATTTATTTTAATAGAAATATTAATTACAAAATAAATTATTAGTGAGACAGATCTAATTTAAATTAAAACAATATCCCTAAATAATAATAAATCTCATTTTTTTTCATTATAATTTTAAATATTCATTTTAATTATTTATTTGTTTATTTATATATAAATATTAATTACAAAATAAATTGAGCTAGACAAATAATTTATATAAATTATTTTTCATCAAAAAATTATAGATAATCTTTTTAAAAGAAAAAAAATTTCAAAACAAAAAATTATTATATAGTAATATATTTTGCTTTGCTTCTAAATCATTTTAGGTTTTCTAATTATATTTTAATTGATATCTATCTTATTAATAATAGATTATTAATTTATTTTTTGATCATTATTAGAATATTTATCAATAAAATTATTTATATTGAATTTACATGATATATATTTATAAAGATTATTATAACTAAATATTATATTTACATTTGAAAAAAATTTAAAAATTATTATATTTTTAAAGGTTATCATCTTTGAAAATGAGATAAAATCACAAAAATAAATTTTTTGTTATTTTATTGTTTATATAAAACCTATAAACTACTAAATGCCTAAAAGCTTAAATCATTAAACTCCTAATCCCCAAAACCCCAAAACCCTTAAATACTTAAACATTTAAAGCATCTTTAAAGGTTTAAGTATTTATAAATAATATAGAAATATCTATCAATAAATAATAGTTTATTAATTTATTTTTTGATAATTATTATATTTATATTTATATTTAGTTTATTAATACCGATCAATAAAATTGTTTATTTTTAAATTACATGATATATAATTATTAAGTTTATTATAAATAAATATTTTATTCACATTTGAAAAAAATTTAAAAATTATTACATTTATAAATGATATAACCTTGAAAAATGATAAAAAATTTGAAAAATAATTTTTTTGTTATTTCATTATTTAAATAAAATATATAAACTACTAAATACCTAGACACTGCAATCACTAAACTCCTAAACTATTAAATACTTAAACCATTAAACTGGTATACACTAAATAATTAATCATAAATCTCATTTTTATTTGTATTCATTATAATTTTAATATTCATTTTAATTATTTATTAGTTTATTTTTATAGAAATATTAATTAAAAAATAAAATTATGAATGAGACGAATATAATTTAAATAATTTATCTTCCACAAAAAAAATTTATAAGCTTATAAAACGAAACAAAAATTTAAAAATAAAAAATTATTATTTAGTATTATATTTTACTTTGATTTTTAATTGTTTTAGGTTTTGCAAATATATTTTAATTAATATCTATCTAGTTAATAACAGTTTATTAATCTATTTTATGATCAGTATTATAATATCGATCAATAAAATTATTTATATTGAATTTACATGATATTTAATTTTTATGATTATTATAATTAAATATTATATTAACATTTGAAAAAAAATTAAAAATTATAATATTTTGAATGGTTATAATCTTGAAAATGAGAAAAAATCATAAAAATAATTTTTTTGTTATTTAATTATTTAAATAAAACCTATAAACCACAAAATACCTAAATACTTAAATTACTAAACTCTTAAACCATGATATTGATGCACCATACACACATAGTGACAGACCACAGTACACACGTGCACATATTCTTGTCCATTTTAGTGTAGCATTTAGAGGGGCCAGCAAGTCCTGGAAGCAGCCAGAAGTATGGGCCACCAGCTTGTAGAGGGCCCCATTAGCAAGCCGGGATGATAACATTCAGACAACTGATGAGACCGAGCAAAGTGGTCGAGAGAAACCCAGGATTATCTAGGAGTGGGTCTCACTAGCCCTATCAGGCATCATAGAGGGCCACCCAACCATCGCCCAACAGGAGTAGCGGGTAATCCATGATTAATTGGAGAACCAGCAAAATCCAAAGTATCGCCAAGTAGGGCCAGTAAGAACTGGAGTCAAGACCAGCCACACGGGAGCGAAAGATTCAAACTTGTAGTTTATGTTTGTAGTCTTATTTGTATTTTGGACTTTGTATGCACCATGTACTTGTAGAGACGGATCATGACATACTCACACACACAATCTTGTATGTTCTCTCTGTAGCATGCAATGAGGGAAACTGGACTAATGAGTAACTCTAAGTTGGGCCCACTAATGCATTTTATAAATAAACATTAGGCGATGTTACACTCCAGGGAGCAAAAGACCCATCTTTATAGCATTTTGTAATTTTACTTATATTCTAGCTTGGTTGTACGCGTAGATAATTAGACTATGAGATGGTCCTCATCACACATGCACACCGATGCATGCATATTTTTGGATATTTTGTCGGTGCAACATACAGCCACTTCTTGGAGCTCGAGGAGGAAGAATTCTAACCAAAGATATACTCATTTGAGGATCATTGGAGCAAAAGAATTTGAAATTCAGAGGTGAGAATGAAGTGACAAAGTGCCATAAATATGGACTTGTGGATTTATAAGTATTCAATTTTACATGTATTCCATTGCATAGCAATTTCATAGGCAAACGCTTGATGTTGAATGTCACACACATGCAATATCTTATATTTGCATAGTTTTAATATGGTGCATCATTCAGGTTCCTCCAAAAGGCTTGAACAAATCCGAATGGAAAGGACGCAGTGCGCATAATGACTCAATGCCAACTTTGAAGTCTGGAAATGCCAGGTAATTTTAGTTGTATTCGTACGCTTGGAATTATTAGGCATTATGTTTTTTTATGTATTTTATGCATAGAATCATTAAGGTGCATAGTATTTGGTGGGCTGGCCTAAATTAGTCAGCTTTTTCATCTCTTGTAATTTGTGTGCCTAAATGATAAATAAAGTGTGTATTTTCCAACAAAAAAACAAAAAAAAACCATAAACCCTAAACTTTAAAACCTAAACCTTAAACCATAAACTATAACCTTAATCCATAAACCCTAAATCCTAAATCTCATGTTTTGCAATTTTATATTCAAATGACTAAGTTTTAAATTTAAATTGAAATTCACAACTTTTAGGAATGTCACAGATTTATATTTTTGTATATGTAACAGAAAGTCATGACTCAAGGGGTGAGTTATGGATTCAGTCTCTTTCTTGCTTTAAATTATTGTAGCATTAGAATGGCCATGATTTTATATTTTGTCTCAAGAACACAAAATCATATCGATGAAAATATGCCATAACTTGTGTCTCTCTGTTGAACATATTGTTATGGCACTTAGAAAGATCATGAATACATATTTAATCACTATAATAATGGGTCACAGTATTGGATATGACCATAACTTGTGCATTTTATCTTTATATTGCAAAGTCATTGCACTAAGAATGATTGTAACTTTGGACATTCCTCAAGAGCTAAAGTGATGACCCTAGAAATAGTTAAAGCTCTAGTACTACTCTTTATAACTTTCTATAGCTAAAATTCTTGGGATTGGAAATATCTCTATGGCTTTTTACTTTGATTTGTGACCTCAAGTGTCAATATGCAAGACTAATAATTTGAGGAATGATTAAAACCATTTATACATTTGAATATGATTCATTTACACCTTTTTGGGTATTGTGAGCTTGTATACATAACTCATGTAATATAAAAAGAAAGAAATGATACTTTTCATATCCATGAGGATATAAAAAAGGGGCTTAGACATGCCAATAAAATAAATTTTTTGATTCTTGATTGAAAGAGAACCCATACTTCTTCCTCTGCTAAAACCACCCTGGGCTAGTTTGTTTTAATAGGCTACAAGGTGGTTATTTTTTTAGAGGTGAACTATGTTTTAAAGAAATTGCTTTGAGTGTGTTCATGAGAGATATTTTAGAAGAAATTACAATAATTAATATAAATAGCATCCTCAACAACTAGCTATTTCAACACATAGGGGTACAACTTTGGTTTAGTCTGTTAGCGTACATGAGTCAAATTACCTTTGATAGCTTAGTAATTCAACAAAAAATATGATGAGACATAATAGAGATAAAGTAAAAGCTCCTATTATTTTGGTTAGAGATTTAGCAATCTTTATAGAGTTGAGAGAGGAACAAAATAAATTATTTTAATTATTCAGAATAATTTTAATTTTTATTTTAATTATTTATTAGTTTATTTTTATAGAAATATTAATTACAAAATAAATTATTAGTGAGACAGATCTAATTTAAATTAAACCGGTATATCCTAAATAATAAATAATAAATCTCATTTTTTTCATTATAATTTTAAATAATTGACATCTATCTTATTTATAATAGATTATTAATTTATTTTTTGATCATTATTAAAATATTTATCAATAAAATAGTTTATATTGAATTAATATGATATATAAATATAATGATTATTATAACTAAATAATGAATTCACTTTTGAAAAAATTTAAAAATTATTAAATTTTCTAAGGTTATAACCTTTGAAAATATCAAAAAATAATAAAAATAAATTTTTAGTTTTTTTATTTTTTAAATAAAACCTATAAATTACTAAATGCTTACATAGTTAAATAAGTAAACTCCTAGACCCCGTAATGCCTAAATACAGTAACCAATAAACTGATATATAATACATAATAAATAATAAATCTACTTTTTATTTCTATTTATTATAATTTTAAATATTCATTTTAATTATTTATTAGTTTATTTTTATAGAAATATTTATTACAAAATAAATTATGAGTGCGACAAATATAATTTAAATAATTTATTTTTAATTAAAAAAAATATATACGTATATAAAAGAAGTAAAAATTTAAAAAATTAAAATTATTATCCTGTAATATATTTTACTTTAATTTTAAATCAATTTGGGTTTTGTAAATATTTTTTATTTAATTTCTATCTTTTTTATTAATAATTTATTATTTAATTTTTGATCATTATTATAATATCTATCAATAAAATTTTTTATATTGAATTTATATGATATATAATTATTAATATTATTATAACTAAAATATTATATTTACATTTAAAAAAATTTTAAATATTATTATATTTTCAAAGGTTAACCTATGAAAATGAGAAAAAATTATAAATTTTTTTTTATTATTTTATTGTTTAAATAAAGCCTATAAATCACTAAATGCCTAAAAACATAAATCACTAAACTTCTAAACGAAAAAACCTAAAAATACTTAAACCATTAAACTGGTATATATTAATAATAAATCATAAATCTCATTTTAATTTTTATTCAGTATAATTTTAAATTTTTATTTTAATTATTTATCAGTTTATTTTTATAGAAATATTAATTACAAACTAAATTATTAGTGAGACAGATATAACTTAAATTAAACTAGTTATCCCTAAATATTAAATAATAAATCTCATTTTTTTCATTATATTTTTAATATTCATTTTAATTATTAATTTTTTATTTTTATATAAATATTAATTAAAAAATAAATTATGAGTTAGAAAAATATAATTTATGTAAATTATTTTTAATCAAAAAAAATAAAAATAATTTATGTAAAAATAAATTATGAGTTAGACAAATATAATTAATAAGATACTTTTTAAAATAAAAAAAAATTTCATAACAAAAAATTATTCTATAGTAATATATTTTGCTTTACTTATGAATCATTTTATATTTTGTAATTATATTTTAATTGATATCTATCTTATTAATAATAGATTATTAATTTATTTTTTGATCATTATTAGAATATTTAAAATTATTATATTTTGAAAGGTTATAACCTTTGAAAATATCAAAAAGATATAAAATTAAATGTTTTGTTATTTTCTTTTTTAAATAAAATTTATAAACCACAAAATGCATACACAATTATATCAGTAAACACCTAAACCCCGTAATACCTAAAAAACATAAACCATTAAACTGCTATATAATACATAATAATTAATAAATCTAATTTTAATTTCTATTTATTATAGTTTATATATTCATTTTAATTATTTATTAGTTTATTTTTATTGAAATATTTATTATAAAATAAATTATGAGTACGACAAATATAATTTTAAATAATTTATTTTTTTTAAAAAAATATACGCTTTTAAAAGAAGTAAAAATTTAAAAATTAAAAATTATTATCCAAAAATATTTTTTACTTTAATTTTGAATCAATTTGGCTTTTGTAAATATTTTTTAATTAATATCTATCTTATTATTAATAGTTTATTAATTTAATTTGTGATCATTATTATAATATCTATCAATAAAATTATTTATATTAAATTTATATCATATATAATTATTAATATTATTCTAACTAAATATTTTATTCACATTTCAAAAAATTTTAAATATTATTATATTTTCAAAGATTACAATCTATGAAAATGAGAAAAAATTACAAAAATTTTTATTGTTATTTTATTGGTTAAATAAAACCAAGAAACCACTAAATGCCTAAAAACCTAAATCACTAAACTCCTAAAAGGCAAAACCTCTAAATACTTAAACCATTAAATTAGTGTACATTAATAATAAATCATAAATCTCATTTTTATTAGTATTCATTATAAATTTATATATACATTTTAATTATTTATTAGTTTATTTTTATAGAAATATAATTTAAAAAATAAATTAATAGTTAGACAAATATAATTTAAATAATTTATTTTTCAACAAAAAATATATAAGCTTATAAATGGAGACAAAAATTTAAAAAATTAAAATTAATATTTACTAAAATATTTCACTTTAATTTTGAATCATTTTAGGTTTTGTAAATATATTTTAAACAATATTTATTTTATTAATAATTGTTTATTAATCTTTTATATGATCATTATTATAATAAATATCAATATAATTGTTTATATTGAATTTACATGATATATATTTATTATGATTATCATAAATAAATATAGTATTCACATTTTAAAAAAAATTAATAAATTGTTATAGTTTCAAACGTTATATTTAATTTTTTGTTATTTTATTTTTTAAATAAAACCTATAAACCACTAAATGCTAGGGGTGCTCATGGAACGGGATGGAATGGGGATTACAAATCTCTAGTCTCTTCCCACAGTTCTGAGATTTTTTATTGAACATCCAGACCGGTCCCATAAATCATAAATATCGGGACGGGACGGAGATCGGGGATTTTGGGTAGGATAAAACAGTTCCGGGATGGAACGGAGTTCGGACATTTTTTTTTCAAATTATTTTCTTTAAACTTGCCAAGTTATTTCATGTCGAAACCTTTTGTTGTACCATTTATCATTCGTTAGTTATGTATCTTTCAAACTCAAATTTGGCCAATTTTGTTTTGTCAAATATGCTGAATATCACAAACGAGTTCCATTACCTTGTCAAAAGCTTTAATGTGCAGAAAAGGATAGAAATGTTAAATCGAATGAGGCCGAGTTGTGTGCTTAATTTAGTTCTTTGTTTTGTCACAAGTTGGCTTTGTTCAGCAGAGTGAAATTTAACCATAATAGCAATACTACTTTTTTTAAACAATTATTTAAAATATTAAGGAATAGCTAAAGATGACGACAAACATTGGTAGCATCAATTACTACTTAAGCAATTGCTAAAATTAGGCAGCTTAATATAACAAAAAAATACAACTAATAACACCCATGATAATAATCATTTCAAAGGTCTGTTTTCGGGAAGCAACAAAAATCTAAACCCAATTAATTATCTCTTCTACAACTCCTCCCTTTTCTTCCTCCCCTGTAGAAGGACAACCAAAGATGAAAATGTGTTAATCATGTAGACATAAATTTCTAAGATGAACGAGTAATAAAAAAACAAAATATTACCTTATAAAATTTAATACACCCATTCCAAATTTAGTTGGCCAACTATAGTTGGAAGAATATTTGGATCTTGAGACCCCTCTTTCAATTGTAATTGAACCATATTTTTATTAAATTGAATGAATAAAATAAGTAAAAGTGAAATTAAAATTTACAAGATATGTATACTAAGCTAATTCATTATCATCAAGGTCTCGAACAAAGTTTTCAATTTCAATAGTTTTGTTTGAGATACTCAACCAATCTTGTAGACATATGAGAACTTCATATGTAATTGGTGTTAAAGAACTCCTAAATTTATCTAAAGTTCTCCCCCCAGTGCTAAATGTAGATTCGTAGGCCACAGTAGATGCATGGATATCAAATACATCCCTTGCTACATTTGCCAAAGAAGGATACCTAACCTCATTTACCTTCCACCAGTTTAGAAGATCAAAATCAATTCTATTTTTTTCAAGTTTGTCCTCTAAGTACCTATCCAACTCTTCCAAAGCTGCAACTTTTTGTTCTTTCTCCAATTCAACAAAAAAAATCATCAACATAAGTATCCCTACCATCAAAGAAATCATCATTTTTATTCAACACAGTAGAAGAGAAATCATCTACTTTTGATTCATCTTCATTTAAATCTTTATAATCATCCATCATCTCATTTAAAGCATTTATAACCTTTTTCACCAAATTTTTAGCCAATTAATCTCCATAATGCTAAGTGTAATTAACCTTGAGATATTTGAGCTTATATCTAGGATCCAACACTACCGCTACAAAAGGCATAATATTTGTTGACTGAAGAGAACCCCAATTTTTGTTGAATTTATGCCTCATTTTCACACCCATTCAAACACAATTGTATCTCTATTATTTTCACAAAGCTCAATTTTTTTTCAAAATTCGAATAATCTTAGGAAAATAAACACGAGGTAGAATATTATGAGCTAGAAAATTTACAAGTAACCTCATAAAAAGTTTTAAAGAATCGAGCCAAAATTTTGGCGTTTGTTCAGTCTCTCTTAGTTGGAATGTTTGAACCAAACTACTTCAAAAACCTTATGTCATTGTCCTCCAACTTATCAAATTATTTTTGATATTTTATATCAGTTTGTAGCATCAAATAAGTTGAATTCTATTTTGTAGGACAATCTAGTTTCAATGAAGATCCATATGTCAAGTTTGCTTCTTCAACATATAACTTAAACATATCTAATCTTTTAGGACTACTCCTCGCATATTTTACCAAACCTCTAATTTTTTGAATAGCACCCTCAACTACTATAATGCCATCTCTGACAATTAAGTTAAAAAAATGAGCACAACATCTCATATGAAAATGCTCACCTCTCAAAGATACAACACTTTTCTTCACAAGCATTTTTTTCAATTGTTCAACTTCAACCTCATTATTTGATGCATTGTCAAAAGTAATGTACATCAACTTTCTCAAACCCCATTCATTCATGCAAAACTCAATAGCATTTGTAATATTAACTCCAGAATGATTTTTAATTACACAAAAGTTCAAAAGCCTTTTATGCATATTCCATTGAGAATCAATGGAATGAACAGTCAAACATATATAAGACAAATTTTGAATGCTAGTCCAAGTGTAGGTAGTCAATGAAACTCTACAACAATGATATGATATGCTATCAAATAATTTCTTTTTTTCCTTCACAAACAAAGAAATATAATCCCTCAATATAGAGTGCCTAGATGGAACTTTAAATTGTGGCACACTAACTTCACAAAACTTCTTAAACTCATCCCTCTCAACAAAATAAGTAGGCAATTCATCTTTTATGATCATTTTCACCAAAACCTCCCTAACTAGTTGTTGATCAAATTGCCAACAAGTTAATTTGTTATCCTCTAAACTAGTACCTTTAGTGAAACTCAAAAAAGATTGTGACTTGTCTTTACCTTGGTGAGCTTTTATTAATTCTTTTTTGCATGGAAATTTCATACAAGTCTTTCTCAAGTATTTCCATAAACCCGAAGTACCATGATCACTTTTTGCCAAGTATTCTTTCCTACACCATATACAAGCTGACATACCAGTTTCATTTCCCTCTGAATCAACTAATATCTCATAAGTTTCCCAAACATCAGACTTATACTTTTTATGAGCTTGAGGTTCAGATGTACCTTGACTTTCTTTTACAATTGGAATTGAAGAACCTGCCGTAATAATAGGAGGGTTCGTGAAAGGATGATGATTGGATTTACCAGTACTTTGATCATTTGAGATGTGATCATCTTCAATTTATTGTATTTTTCATTTACCGCTGGATTGTGCCATCTGCATTGCCATTAATTAATATGATATGTTAAGCATAAATACATATAAATATTTCAAACAAGCAAGCTCTACAAAACTGACTGTAACACATTCGGCCCACTCATTCGAACCAACCACACCACCACAACCAATACTCAACAAAACTGACTGAGACACATAATAATAATAATTATTACTCAATTCTTGTCAGAAAAACAAACTAAAATGATGGTGGCATCTGAGACACGGTGGAAGCAACTAGAAGTGCGACGGACAAGGGCTGGACCTAACTGAACACGGCTGGAACGACATGAGGTGGCCTGTAACTCATTGGAATAGCAATAGGTGCGTCGGAATTGGTGGCATCTTCATGTTATATATATATATATATTCCTGGTTCTAGTATCAGTTTTTTAGGACAGGATGGTTCTCGGGATGGATATTGCTTAAGATCCGTAACCGTCCTAAAAAACGTGACAAATGGGACGGGAAGTGTCAAAGTCAACGGATTTTTTTTAGTCCGATTCTTTCGGGACAAGACTTCGGGTCGAGTCGCGAATCTCCGAGTCCAGTGAGCAGCCCTACTGAATGCATATAAAGTTAAATCAATAAACTCCTAAACCCCGTAATGCCTAAATACATAAACCATAAAACTGCTAAATACTACTTAATAATTAATAAATCTAATTTTTATTGCTATTTATTATATTTTTAAATATTCATTTTAATTATTTATTAGTGTATTTATTTAGAAATATTTATTACAAAATAAATTATGAGTGGGACAAATATAACTTAAATAATATATTATTTATCTAATAAAAATATACGCTTATAAAAGAAGTATAAATTTAAAAATTAAACCACTAAAAGCCTAAAAACATAAATTGCTAAACTCCTAACGACAAAACCTATAAATACTTAAATCATTAAACTTGTATACATTAATAATAAATCATAAATTTCATTTTAATTTTTATTCAGTATAATTTTAAATTTTTATTTTAATTATTTATCAGTTTATTTTATCGAAATATAAATTACAAAATAAATTATTAGTGAGACAAATCTAATTGAAATTAAACCGGTATCCATAAATAATAAATAATAAATCTCATTTTTTTTTCATTATAATTGTAAAAATTCATTTTATTTATTTATTTGTTTATTTATATATAAATATTAATTACAAAATAAATTGAATTAGACAAATATAATTTATATAAATTATTTATAATCAAAAAATTATTGATAAACTTTTTAAAAGAAAAAATTTCAAAACAAAAAATTATTATATAGTAATATATTTTGCTTTTCTTTTGAATCATTTTAGGTTTTGTTATTATATTTTAATTGATATATATCGTATTAATAATAGATTATTAATTTATTTTTTGATCATTAATTGAATATTTATCAATGAAATTGTTTATATTGAATTTATATGATATATAAATATAATGATTAATATAATTAAATATTGTATTCACATTTTAAAAAAATTTAAAAATTATTATATTTTCTAAGGTTATATAACCTTTGAAAATATCAAAAAATAAAAAAAAATAAAATTTTTATTATTTTATTTTTTTAATAAATTTTATAAACTACTAAATGCATACACAGTTAAATCAGTAAACTTCTAGACCTCATAATGCCTAAATACATAAACCATTAAACAACTATATACTGCTTAATAATTAATAAATCTAATTTTTATTTCTATTTATTATAATTTTAAATATTCATTTAAATATTTTATTAGTTGATTTTTATAGAAATATTTATTACAAATTAAATTATGACTGCGACAAATATAATTTAAAAAATATATATGCTTATAAAAGAAGTAAAAATTTAAAAATTAAAAATTGTTATCCATAAATATATTTTACAATAAATTTGAATCAATTTGGGTTTTGTAATTATTTTTTAATTAATATCTATCTTGATATTAATTGTTTTTAAATTTAATTTTGATCATTATTATAATATATATCAATATAATTGTTTATTGAATTTATATGATATATAATTATTGATATTATTATAACTAAGTATTGTATTCACATTTCAAAAAATTTTAAATATTATTATATTTTCAAACGTTATAACCTATTAAAATGAGAAAAAATTATAGCTAATTTTTTTGATATTTTATTTTTTTAAATAAAACGTATAAACCACTAAAAGCCTAAAAACATAAATCTCTAAAACCCTAAATGAAAAAACCTCTAAATACTTAATCCATTAAACTGGTATCCCTAAATAATAAATAATAAATCTCATTTTTTTATATTATAATTTTAAATATTCATTTTAATTATTTATTTGTTTATTTTTATAAATATATTAATTACAGAATAAATTATGAGTTAGACAAATATAATTTATATAAATTATTTTTTATCAAAAAAATATACAACTTTTTAAAAGAAAAAAAATTCAAAACAAAAAATTATTATGTAGTAATATATTTTGCTTTGTTTCTGAATCATTTTAGGTTTTGTAATTATATTTTAATTGATATCTATCTTATTAATAATACATTATTAATTTATTTTTTGATCATTATTAGAATTTTTATCAATAAAATTGTTTATATTGAATTTATATGATATATAAATATAATGATTATTATAACTAGATATTGAATTCACTTTTGAAAAAAATTTAAATTATTATTATATTTTATAAGGTTATAACCTTTGAAAATATCAAAAAATAAAAAAAATAAATTTTTTGTTATTTTAAATTTTTAAATAAAACCTATAAACCACTAAATGCATACACAGTTATATCAGTAAACTCCTAAACCCCATAATACCTAAATACATAAACCATTAAACCGCTATATACTACATAATAATTAATAAATTGAATTTTTATTTCAATTTATTATTATTTTAAATATTCATTTTAATTATTTATTAGTTTATTTTTATAGAAATTTTTATTAGAAAATAAATTATGAATGCGACACACATAATTTAAATAATTTATTTTTAATCAAAAAATATATATATGCTTTTAAAAGAAGTATAAAAAAAGTATTATTAAAAATTAAAAATTATGATCAACTGATATATTTTAGTTTAATTTTGAATCAATTTGGGTTTTGTAAATATTTTTTAATTAATATCTATCTTATTATAAATTGTTTATTAATTTAATTTTTGATCATTATTATAATATCTATCAATAAAATTATTTATATTTATTTTAAATGATATAGAATTATTAAAATTATTATAACTAATTATTATATTCAAATTTCAAAAAATTTTAAATATTATTAAATTTTCAAAGGTTATAACACATGAAAATGATAAAAAATTACAAATTTTTTTTGTTATTTTATTGTTTAAATAATACCTATAAACCACTAAATGCCTAAAAACATAAATTGCTAAACTTCTAAACGACAAAACCTATAAATAATTAAACCAATAAACAGGTATACATTAATAAAAAATCATAAATCTCAATTTAATTTTTATTAAGTATAATTTTAAATTTTTATTTTATTTATTTATTAGTTTATTTTTATAGAAATATTAATTACAAAATAAATTATTAGTAAGACAGATCTAATTTAAATTAGACCGGTATACCCTAAATAATAAATAATAAATCTCATTATTTTTAATTATAAATTTTAATATTCTTTTTTAATTTTTTTTTGTTTATTTTTATATAAATATTAATAACAAATTAATTTATGAGTTACACAAATATAATTTATGTAAATTATTTTTCATCAAAAAATTAGAGATAAACTTTTTAAAAGAAAATAAAATTTCAAAACAAAAAATTATTATATAGTAATATATTTTGCTTTGCTTCTGAATCAATTTAGGTTTTGTAATTATATTTTAATTGATATCTATCTTATTAATAATAGATTACTAAGTTATTTTTTCATCATTATTAGAATATTTATCAATACAAATATTTATATTGAATTTATATGATATGTAAATATATTGATTATTATAACTAAATATTGTATTCACTTTTGAAAAAAGTTTTAAAATTATTATATTTTCAAATGTTATAACCTTTGAAAATATCACAAAATAACAAAAATAAATTTTTTGTTATTTTATTTTTTAAATAAAACATATAAACCACTAAATGCATATATAGTTAAATCAGTAAACTCCTAAATACATAAACCATTAAACCTCTATATACTACTTAATAATTAATAAATCTAATTTTTATTTTATTTATTATAATTTTAAATATTGATTTTAATATTTATTAGTTTATTTTTATAAAATATTTATTCCAAAATAAATAATGAGTGCGACCAGTATAATTTAAATAATTTATTTTTAATCAAGAAAATATAAACGCTTATAAAAGAAGTAAAAATTTAAAATTTAAAATTTAAAATTTAAAAATTATTATACAGTAATATATTTTAGTCTAATCTTGAATCGATTTGGGTATTGTAAATATTTTTTAATTAATATCTATCTTATTATTAATAGTTTATTAATTCAATTTTTGAACATTATTATATTATCTATCAATAAAATTCTTTATATTAAATTTATATTATATATAATTATTAATTTTAAAATAACTAAATATTGTATTCACTTTTCAAAAAATTTTAAATATTATTATATTTTCAAAGGTTATAACCTATGAAAATGTGAAAAAATCACAAATTTTTTTATTTATTTTATTGTTTAAATAAAACCTATAAACCACTAAATGCCTAAAAACATAAATTTCTAAACTCTTAAATGACAATACCTCTAAATACTTAAACCATTATATATGTGCACATTAATAAAAAATCATAAATCTCAATTTAATTTTTATTAAGTATAATTTTAAATTTTTATTTTAATTATTTATTAGTTTATTTTTATAGAAATATTAATTACAAAATAAATTATTAGTAAGACAGATCTAATTTAAATAATTTATTTTACATCAAAAAAAATATATATCCTTATAAAAAGAAGCAAATTTTTAAAAACAAAAATTTATTATTTAGTAATATATTATATTTTTATTTTGAATAATTTTAGATTTTGCAATTATATTTTAATTTATATGATTATTATTAATAATAGTTTTTAATTTTTTATTGATCATTATTATAATATGTATTAATAAAATTATATATATTGAGTTTACATTATATATAAATTTTAAGATTATTATAAATAAATATTATATTCACATTTAAAAAAAATTAAAAATTTTTATATTTTCAAACGTAATAACCTTCAAAAATTAAAAAAAAAATCAAAAAATTAAATTTTTTATTTTTTCATTCTTTAAATAAAAACTATAAATCACTAATGGCCTAAACACTTAAATCACTAAACCTCAAAACACCTAAATACTTAAACCATTAAACTAGTATATCCTGAATAATAAATAATAAATCTCTATTTTATTTGTATTCATTATAGTTTTAAATATTCATTTTAATTATTTATTAGTTTATTTTTATAGAATTTTAAATTAAAAATAAATTATGAGGAAGACAAATATAACATATAAACCACTAAATGTCTAAAAACATAAATTGCTAAACTCCTAAACGACAAGACCGTTAAATACTTAAAGCATTAAATTGGTATACATTAATAATAAATCATAAATCTCAATTTAATTTTTATTAATTATAATTTTAAATTTTTATTTTAATTATTTATCAATTTATTTTTATAGAAATATTAATTACAAATAAAATTATTAGTGAGACAGATCTAATTTAAATTAAACCAGTATACTCTAAATAATAAATAATAAATCTCATTTTTTTCATTATAAATTTAAATATTAATTTTAATTATTTATTTGTTTATTTTTATATAAATATTAATTACAAAATAAAGTTTAAGTTATACAAATATAATTTATATAAATTATTTTTCAACAAAAAAATATAGATAAACTAATTAATAGAAGAAAAAAACTAAAAACAAAAAATTATTATATAGTAATATATTTTGCTTTGTTTCTGAATCATTTTAGGATTTGTAATTATATTTAAATTGATATCTAACTTATTAATAATAGATTATTAAATTATTTTTTTTATCATTATTATAATATTTATCAATAAAAATGTTTATATTTAATTTATATGATATATATATTTAATAATTATAATAACTAAATATTATATTCACTTTTGAAAAATCTTTTAAAATTATTATATTTTCAAAGATTATAAACTTTTAACATGTGAAAAAATAAAAAAAATATTTTTTTTGTTATTATATTGTTTAAATAAAACCTATAAACCAGTAAATGCCTAAACACTTAAATCACTAAACTACAAAATCTCGACACCTCTATATAGATAATCCTTTAAATCGGTATACCATAAATAATAATTAATAAATCTCATTTTAATTTGTTTTCATTATAATTTAAAAAATTTATTTTGATTCTTTAGTTTATATATATATATATATATATATATTAATTATAAAATAAATTATGAGTTAAAAATATAATTTATAAAAATTATTTTTCATCAAAAAATAGATAAGCTTATAAAAAGAATAAAAATTTTAAAACAAATAATTTTTATTAAGTAATATATTTTGCTTTGCTTTTGAATTATTTTAGTTTTTCAAATTATATTTTAAGTTATATCAATGTTATTCATGATAGTTTTTTAATTTATTTTTTGATAATTATTAGAATATCTATCAATAAAATTATTTATATTGAATTTATATGATATATAATTATTATGATTATTATAAATAAATATTTATTCACTTTTTGAAAAAAATTTAAAGATTATTATATTTTCAAAGGTTACCTTTGAAAATATCAAAAAATAAAAAAAATAATTTTTTTTATTTTATTTTTTAAATAAAAACTATAAACCATTAAATGCATACAGAGTTAAATTAGTAAATTCCTAAACCCCGTAATGCCTAAATACATAAACTATTAAAATTTTATATACTACTTAATAATTAATAAATCTAATTTTTATTTCTATTTATTATAATTTTAAATATTCATTTTATTATTTATTACTTTATTTTATAAAAATATTTATTACAAAATAAAGTCTGAGTGCGACAAATATAATTTAATTAATTTATTTTTAATATAAAATTATACGCTTATAAAAGAAGATTAAATTTAAAAATTAAAAATTATAATCGAGTAATTTATTTTACTTTAATTTTGAATAAATTTGGGTTTTGTAAATATTTTTTAATTAATATCTATCTTTTTATTAATAATTTATTAATTTAATTTTTGATCATTTTTATATTATCTATCAATAAAATTGTTTATATTGAAGTTATATGATATATATAATTATTAATATTATTATAACTAAATATTGTATTCACATTTTAAAAAATTGTAAATATTATCATATTTTCAAAGGTTATAACCTATGAAAATGATAACAAATTATATAAATTTTTTTTGTTATTTTAATTTTTTATACAACACCTATAAACCACTAAAAGCCTAAAAACATAAATCGCTAAACTCCTAACGATAAAATCTCTAAATACTTAAACCATTAAACTGGTATACATTAATAATAAATCTTAAATCTCATTTTAATTTTTATTCAGTATAATTTTAAATTTTTATTTTAATTATTTTTCAATTTATATATATAGAAATATTAATTACAAAATAAATTATTAGTGAGACAGATCTAATTTAAATTAAACAGGTATCCCTAAATAATAAAAAATAAATCTTGTTTTTTTTAATTATAATTTTAAATATTCATTTTAGTTTTTATTTGTTTATTAATATATAAATATTAATTACAAATTAATTGAGTTATACAAATATAATTTATATATAGGATATTTCATCAAAAAATTATAAATAAACTTTTTAGAAGGAAAAAAAAATTTCTAAACAAAAAATTATTATATAGTAATATATTTTGCAATGATTCTGAATCATTTTAGGTTTTATAATTATATATTAATTGATATCTATCTTTTTTTAAATTGAAATCTATCTTATTAATAATAGATTATTAATTTATTTTTTGATCATTATTAGAATATTTATCAATAAAATTGTTTATAATGAATTTATATGATATATAAATATAATGATTATTATAACTAAAGATTATATTCACTTTTGAAAAAAATTTAAAAATTATTATATTTTGAAAGGTTATAACATTTGAAAATATTAAAAAATAATAAAAATATATTTATTGTTATTTTATTTTTTAAATAAAACCTATAAACCACTAAAAGCCTAAAAACATAAATTTATAAACTCCTAAACGACAAAACCTCTAAATACTTATTCCATTAAACTGGTATAGATTAATAATAAATCATAAATCTTTTTTTAATTTTTATTCAGTATAATTTTAAATTTTTATTTTAATTATTTATCAGTTTAATTTTATAAAAATATTAATTACAAAATAAATTATTAGTGAGATAGACCTA
>JAREIK010004947.1:0-64762 GCA_029783825.1 Sapria himalayana
ATTTGAATATTTAAAATTAAAATAAAAAAAATGAGATTTATTCTTTATTATTTAGGATATACCGGTTTAATTTAAATTAGATCTGTCTCACTAATAATTATTTTGTAATTAATATTTCTATAAAAATAATCTGATAAAAATTTAAAATAACAATTAAAATTATACTGAATAATTAAAATAATTTATTTGTTCATTTCTCAACTCAAGAATGATTGCTAAAGCTCTAACCAAAATAATAGTAACTTTTACTTTATATCAATTATGTCTCATCATATTTGATGTTGAATCACTGGGCTATCAAAGGTAATTTGACTCATGTATGCTAACAGACTAAACCAATGTTGTACCCCAATGTGATTAAATAACTAGTTGTTGAGGATGCTATTTATATTGATTATTGTAATTTCTTCTAAAATATCTTTCATGCACACACTCAAATCAATTTTTTTAAAACATACTTCTCCTCAAAAAAAATAACCACCATGTAAGCTATTAGTACAAACTACCCCCTGGGCGGTTTGAGTAGTACAAGAAGTATGGGCTTTCATTCAATCAAGAATCAAAAAATTTATTTTATTGGCATGTCTAAGCCTTTTTTTAATATCCTCGTGGATATGAAAAATATCATTTCTTTCTTTTTATATTAAAATACTTATGTACACAAGCTCACAATACTCAAAAAGGTGTAAATGAATTATATTCAAATGTATAAAAGGTTTTAATCATTGCTCATAATATTAGTATTGCATATTGACACTTGAGGTCACAAATCAAAAAAAATGCCATAATGATATTTCCAATCCCAAGAATTTTAGCTATAGAATGTTATAAAGAGTAGTACTCAAGCTTTTACTTTTTATAGGGTCATCACTTTTTCTCTTGGAGGAATGTCCAAAGTTAAAATCATTCCTAGTGTAATGACTTTGTAATATAAAGATAAAATGCACAAGCTATGGTCATATCCAATACTGTGACCAAGTATTATAATGAGTAAATATGTATTCATGATCATTCTTAAAGCCATTACAATATGTTCAACAGAGAGGACACAAGTTATGGCATATTCTCATTGATATGATTTTATGTTCTAGAGACAAATATACAATCATGATTATTGCTAATGCTACAATAATCTAAAGCAAGAAAGAGACTGAATCCATAACACACCCCTTGAGGCATGACTTTGTGTTAAATATACAAAAGATAAATCTATGAAATTCCTAAAAGTTGTGAATTTCAATTTAAATTTAACACTTAATCATTTGATTATAAAACTACAAAACATGAGATTTAGGATTTAAGGTTTATGGACCGGAGATATAGTTTATGGTTTACGGTTTAGGATTTAATGTTTAGGGGTTTATGGTTTTTTTTGTTTTTTTTTTTGGAAAATACACATTTTATTTATCATTTAGGCACAAAACTTACAAGAAACTAAAAAGCTGACTAATTTAGGCCAGCCCACCAAATCTTATGCACCTTAATGATTATATTCATAAAATACTTAAAAAAACATAATGACTAAGAATTCCAAGCGTACTAATACAACTAAAATCACGTGGCATTCCAGGACATGAGAGTTGGCATTGAGTCATTATGCGCACAGCATTCTTTCCATTTAGATTTGTCCAAGCTTTTTTGAGGAACCTAAATGATGCACCGTATTAAAACTATACAAATATAAGATCGTGCATGTGTGTTACATGCATCATCAAGCATTTGCATATGTCATTGCTATGCAATGGAATACATGTAAAACTGAATACCCATAAATCCACAAGTCCATATCTACGGCACTTTGTTAATTTATTCTCACCTCTGAATTCAACATTCTTTTGCTCCAATGATCCTCAAAAGAGTATCTCTTGGGTTAGAATGCTTAGTCCTCTAGCTCCAAGATGTGGCTGTATGTTGCACCAACAAAATATCAAAAAATATGCATGCATCGGTGTGCATGTGTGATGAGGTCCATCTGATAGTTTAATTATCTATGCGTACAATCAAGCTAGAAATACAAGTAATATACAATATGCTATAAATATTAGTCTACTGCTCCAGGGAGTTTAGCATCGCCTGATGTGTATTTACAAAATGCATTAGTGGGTCCCACTTAGAGATACTCATGGGTCTAGTTGCCCTCATTGCATGCTACATAGAGAACATACAAGATTGTGTGTGTGAGTATGTCATGATCCGTCTCTACAAGTACATGGTGCATACAAAGTCCAAAATACAAATAAGACTACAAACATAAACTACATGTTTGAATCTTTTGCTCCTGTATGGCTGGTCTGGACTCCTTTGCTTACTGGCCCTGCTTTGTGATGATTCGCATTTTTCTGGCTCTCCAATTAATCATGGATTACCCGCTACTCTTGTAGGGTGATGGTTGGGTGGCTCTCTATGCTGTCTGATATGGCTAGTGGGACCCACTCCTAGCTACTTATGGGTTTACTCCTGACACTTTGCTTGGTCTCGTTAGTTGTCTGAATGTTATAATCCCGGCTTTCTAGTGGGGCCCTCTACAAGCTGGAGGACCATACTTCTGGCTGCTTCCAGGACTTGCTGGCCCCTCTAAATGCTACACCAAAATGGACAAGAATATGTGCTCGTGTGTACTGTGGTTCGTCGCTATGTGTGGTGTGGTGCAGTAGTATCAGGGGTTAGGAGTTTAGTAATTAAATAATTTAGCTATTTGTGGTTTATAGGTTTTATTTAAATAATTAAATAACAAAAAAATTATTTTTATAATTTTTTCTTATTTTCAAGCTTATAACCATTGAAAATATTATAATTTTTAATTTTTTTTCAAATGTTATTAATATATTTAATTATAATAATCATAAAAATTAAATATCATGTAAATTCAATATAAATAATTGTATAGATTGATATTATAATATTGATCATAAAATAGATTAATAAACTATTATTAATAATATAGAAAATAATTAAAATATATTTGCAAAACCTAAAATGATTCAAAATCAAAGTCAAATATATTACTAAATAATAATTTTTTATTTTTAAATTTTTGATTCTTTTTATAAGCTATAAATTTTTTTGATGAAGATAAATCATTTAAATTATATTTGTCTCATTCATAATTTTATTTGCAATTAATATTTCTATAAAAATAAACAAATAAATAATTAAAATGAATATTAAAATTATAATGAATACAAATAAAAATGTGATTTATGATTAATTATTTAGGGTATACCTGTTTAATGCTTTAATTATTTAGGAGTTTAGGAGTTTAGTGATTTAATTGCTTAGGCATTTAGTAAATTATGTTTTATTTAAATAATGAAATAACAGAAAAATTATTTTTCAAATTTTTTATCAATTTTGAAGGTTATAAACTTTATAAATATAATAATTTTTAAATTTTTTTCAAATGTGAATTCAATATTTAGTTATAATAAACTTAATAATTATATATCCTGTAAATTAAAAATAAACAATTTTATTGATAGATATTAATAAACTAAATATAAATATAATAATGATCAAAAAATAAATTAATAAACTATTACTTATTGATAGATATTTATATATTATTTATAAATACTTAAACATTTAAAGATGGTTTAAATTTTTAAGTATTTAAGGGTTTTGGGGTTTAGGTGTTTAATGATTTAAGCTTTTAGGCATTTTTTGTTTATAGGTTTTATATAAACAATAAAATCACAAAAAATTTATTTTTGTGATTTTATCTCATTTCAAAGATGATAACCTTTAAAAATATAATACTTTTTAAATTATTTTCAAATGTAAATATAATATTTAGTTATAATAATCTTTATAATTATATATCATGTAAATTCAATATAAACAATTTTATCGATAAATATTCTAATAATGATCAAAAATAAATTAATAATCTATTATTAATATGATAGATATCAATTAAAATATAATTACAAAACCTGAAATGATTCAGAAGCAAAGCAAAATATATTACTATATAATAATTTTTGTTTTTAAAATTTTTTTTCTTTTAAAAAGTTTATCTATAATATTTTGATGAAAAATAATTTATATATATTATTTGACTAGCTCAATTTATTTTGTAATTATTATTTATATATAAATAAATAAATAATTAATTAAAATGAATATTTAAAATTATAATGAAAAAAATGAGATTTATTATTTATTATTTTAGGATACTGTTTTAATTTAAATTAGATGTGTCTCACTAATAATTTATTTTGTAATTAATATTTCTATAAAAATAAACTAATAAATAATTAAAATAAAAATGTAAAATTATACTGTATAAAATTTAAAATGAGATTTATGATTTATTATTACTGTATACCAGTTTAATGGTTTATGTATTTAGAGGTTTTTTCATTTAGGATTTTAGCAATTTATGTTTTTAGGCTTTTAGTGGTTTATACATTTTATTAAAAAAATAAAATATCAAAAAAAAATTTTATAATTTTTTCTCATTTTCATAGCTTATAACCTTTGAAAATATAATAATATTTAAAATTTTTTGAAATGAGAATACAATACTTAGTTATAATAATATTAATAATTATATATCATATAAATTCAATAAATAATTTTATTGATATATATTATAATAATGATCAAAATTAAATTTATAAACTATTGATATTAAGATTGATATTAATTAAAAAATAATTAGGAAACCCAAATTGATTCAAAATTATAGTAAAATATATTTCCGGATAACAATTTTTAATATTTAAATTTTTACTCATTTTATAAGCATATATATTTTTTAAATTATATTTGTCGCACTCATAATTTATTTTGTAATAAATATTTCTATAAAAATAAACTAATAAATAATTAAAATGAATATTTAAAATTAAAATAAATAGAATTAAAAATTAGATTTATTAATTATTAAGTAGTATATAACAGTTTAATGGTTTATGTATTTTGGCATTACGGGGTTTATGAGTTTACTGATTTAACTGTGTATGTATTTAGTGGTTTATAAGTGTTATTTAAAATAAAATATCAAAAAATTTATTTTTTTTATTTTTTGATATTTTCAAAGGTTATAACCTTTGAAAATATAATAATTTTAAATTTTTTTCAAATATGAATACTATATTTAGTTATAATAATCATTATATTTATATATCATATAAATTCAATATAAATATTTTCATTAATAAATATTCAAATAATGATCAAAGAATAAATTAATGATCTATTATTAATATGATAGATATCAATTTAAATATAATTACAAAACCTAAAATGATTCAGAAATAAAGCAAAATATATTACTATATAATATTTTTTTGTTTTGAATTTTTTTTATTTTAAAAAGTTTAATTATATTTTTTTGATGAAAAATAATTATATAAATTATATTTGTCTAACTCAATTTATTCTGTAATTAATAATTATAAAAAATAAACGAATAAATATTAAATATGAATATTTTAAATTATCATGTAAAATATAATATTTAAATTTATTATTTGTTATTTAGGTTATACCGGTTTAAAATGATTATCTATTTAAGGTTTTCGAGATTTAGGAGTTATTTATTTAAGTCTTTAGGCATTTAGTGGTTTATAGGATTTATTTAAACAATGAAATAACAAAAAAAATTATTTTTGTTATTTTTTAACATTTTCAAATGTTATAACATTTGAAAATATAATAATTTTAAAATTTTTTTAAAATGTGAATAAAATATTTAGTAATAATAATAATTATAATTATATATAATATAAACTAATTATAAATAATTTTATTGATAGATATGATATCAATTATCAAAAAATAAATTAATAAACTATTATTAATATGATAGATATAAATTAAAATATAATTACAAAACAAAAAATGATTTAAAATCAAAGTAAAATTTATTACTAAATAATAATTTTTGTTTTTAAATTTTTAACTTATTTTTATAAGATTATATTTTTTTTATTATAAGTAAATTATTAATATTATATTTGTCTGACTAATTATTTATTTTGTAATTAATATTTATATAAAAAATAAACTAATAAATAATTTAAAATGAATATTTAAAATTATAATGAATACAATTTAAAATGAGATTTAAGATTTATTATTGCTGTATATGTAATTTATTTTTTGATAATCTGTTCTTATAACCAAATATTTTTTCTTTTTTAATATTTTCATGTAAGTACAGGAAAGGAAATATTAAGAGGCCGGGGATGCAGTAGTAGCACAATAATAGAGGTCTAGCTGACAGGCCAGCTGGCCGAAATTGGAGTAGAGCCTGACCCGTCTCATGATTCGACCCACTCCGGTTAAATGAACCGAGATAAATTTTAATATAAAATGTTTTGTAATTTTATTTTTGGGTGGCTATTTCTGGACCCGTGGAACTGTTCATCGCCTCTCTCTCATTCTCTCTATGCGATTTATCCCGACTATTCTATGTGCTACATACTATAAGACATTTCTTTTGCTTTAATCTGTAATGCATATGCATTTTCTGGTGGATTTAGCTAGTCGTACTGAGTGCCTAGCAAACCACATTATTTTCGTTATTTATTTCTCGTTTTTTGATTCTAACATGGATGGTTTCTGAATTGTGATATATATATATATATTGCTTGTTTTATGTTGTTTCTGTGTTTCTTTATCTCAATCTCGCTACCGTGGAAGCACAATTGCCCAACAATTATATATGGTATACCAGTTTAATGGATCGATTATTTAGGGGTTTTGTCATTTAGGAGTTTAGCAATTTATGTTTTTAGGCAATTAGTGGTATATAGGTTTTATTTATATAAAAAAAATAAAATTTTTTTTTTGAATTTTTTTAAATTTTCAAAGGTTATAACCTTTAAAAATAAAATAATTTTTAAAATCTTTTGAAATGTGAATACCATGTATAATTATATTATTCTTATTAATTATATATCATATAAATTCAATATATATAATTTTAAAGATAGATATTATAATAATGATCAAAAATTAAATTAATAAATTATTATTAATAATATAAATATTAATTAAAATATATATTTAAATGACACAAAATGATTCAAAATCAAATAAAAATATATTACTAAATAATAATATTTAATTTTTAAATTTTTCTATCTTTTTATAAGCTTATATTTTCTTATGATTAAAAATAAATTATTTAAATAATATCTGTCTCACTCGAAATTTATTTTGTAATTAATTTTTCTAAAAATTAAAATATAAATAATTAAAATGAATATTTAAAATTATAATAAATAGAAATAAAAATGAAATTTATTATTTATTAAGTAATATACACCTGTTATAAGGTTTATGTATTTAGGTGTTACGGGTTTTATAAGCTACTGATTTAAGTAAGTAAACATTTAGTGGTCTATAGTTTTATTTAAAAAAGAAATAACAAAAAATTTATTTTTTGTATTCTTTCTCATTTTATAAGATTAAAACCTTTGAAAATATAATAATTTTTAAATTTTTTTAAAAGTGAATACAATATTTATTTATAATAATCATAATAATTATATATCAATAAATTCAAATAAATAATTTTATTCATAGATATTCTAATAATTATCAAAAAAATAAATTAAAAATCTATTATGAATAAGATTGATATTACTTAAAATATAAATCAAAACCTAAAATGATTCAAAAGCAAAGAAAAATATATTACTTAATAATAATTATTTGTTTTTAAATTTTTATTCTTTTTCTACGCTTATCTATTTTTTGCTGAAAAATAATTTTTAGAAATTATATTTTTAACTCATAATTTATTTTATAATTAATATATTTATATAAATAAATAACTTAACAATCAAAATGAATTTTATAAATTATAATGAAAACAAATAAAAATGAGATTTGTTAATTATTATTTAGTGTATAACGGTTTAAAGGATTTTCTATATAGGGGTATCGAGATTTTGTAGTTTAGTGATTTAAGTGTTTAGACATTTAGTGATTTATAGGTTTTATTTAAACAATGAAATAACAAAAAAAATATTTTTTTATTTTTTCACATGTTCAAAGGTTATAATCTTTGAAAATATAAAAATTTTAAAACTTTGTTTCAAATGTGAATATAATATTTAGTTATAATAATTATTAAATTTATATATCATATAAATTCAATATAAACATTTTTATTGAAATATATTCTAAAAATGATTAAAAATAAATTAATAATCTATTATTAATAAGCTAGATATCAATTAAAATATAATTACAAATCCTAAAATGATTCAGAAATAAAGCAAAATATATTACTATATAATATTTTTTTGTTCTTAATTTTTTTCTTCTTTTATTAAATTTATCTATTTTTTTTGGTGGAAGAATAATTTATACAAATTATATTTGTATAACTTATAATTTATTTTGTAATTAATATTTATATAAAAATAAACAAATAAATGATTAAAATGAATATTTAAAAGATAATGCAAAAAATAAAAATGAGATTTATTATTTATTATTTAGGATATACAAGTTTAAAATTTATATCTATTTAGGGTTTTCGAGATTTAGAAGTTTTTGATTTAAGTATTTAGGCATTTAATGGTTTATATGTTTTATTCAAATAATGAAATAATAAAAAATTTAATTTTGATATATTTTCAAATTTTTAAAGGTTATAACATTTGAAAATATAATAATTTTAAAATTTTTAAAAATGTGAATACAATATTTAGTAATAATAAATCTTATAACTATATATAATATAAACTAAATATAAACAATTTTATTGATAGATATTATATCAATTATCAAAAAAAAATAAATAAACTATTATTAAAATGATAGATATAAATTCAAATATAATTAAAAACCTAAAATTATTTAAAATCAAAGTAAAATTTATTACTAAATAATAATTTTTTTTTTAGTTTTTGCATCATTTTATCAGCTTATATGTTTTTTTGAAAAAAAATATATTATTTAAATTATATTTGTATCACTTATAATTTATTTTGAAATTAATATTTCTATAAATTATTTAAATTATATTTAAGGTTTACTTGTTTAAATGTTTAAGTATTTAGGGGTTTCACGGTTTAGGAGTTTAGATATTTATGTTTTTAGGCATATAATGGTTTATAAGTTTTATTTAAACAAAGATATAACAAAAAATTTATTTTTGTTATTTTTTCTCATTTTTGAAGGTTATAAACATTGAAAATATAACAATTTTTAAATTTTTTTATATGTGAATACTATATTTAGTTATGATAATCTTAATAATTATATATCATGTAAATTCAATATAAACAATTATATTAAAATATATTATATTAATGATCAAAAAATAAATTAATAAATTATTATTAATAAGATAGATATTATTTTAAATATATTTGCAAAACCTAAATTTATTCAAAACCAAAGTAAAATATATTACAAAATAATACTTTCTTTGATGTTTTGCTTCTTTTTATAAGTTTATCTTTTTTGTTATTAAAAGTAAATTATTTAAATTATATTGACCTCCTCATAATTAATTTTTAATTTATAATTCTATAAAAATAAACTAATAAATAATTAAAATGAATATTTAAGATTATAATGAATACAAATAGAATAGAGATTTATTATTTATCATTCAGGATATACTAGTTAAATTGTTTAAGTATTTCGGGGGTTTGGTATTGAGTGATATAAGTGTTTAGGCCTTTAGTGATTTATAGTTTTTATTTAAAAAATACAAAAAAAATTAAATTTTTTGATTTTTTTTTGATTTTTTTTTAATTTGTGAAGGTTATAACCTTTGAAATTAAATTAATTTTAAATTTTTTTTAAATGTGAATATAATATTCAGTAATAATAATCTTAATAATTATACATAATTTAAACTCAATATAAATAATTTTATTAATAGATATTATAATAATGATCAATAAAAAATTAAGAAACTATTATTATTAAGAATGATATAAATTAAAATAAAATTTCAAAATCTAAAATGATTTAAAATAAAAATAAAATATATTACTAAATAATTAATTTTTGTTTTTAAAATTTTGCCTCTTTTTATAAAGATATATTTTTTTTTTGATGAAAAATAAATTATTTAAATTAGATCTTTCTCACTAATAATTTATTTTGTAATTATTATTTATATAAAAATAAACTGATAAATAATTAAAATAAAAATTTAAAATTATACATAATAAAAATTAAATAGAGATGTATGATTTTTTATTAATGTACACCTATTTAATGGTTTAAGTATTCAGAGGTTTTATCGTTTAGGAGTTTATCAATTTATGTTTTTAGGCATTAGTTGTTTATAGGTTTTATTAAAATAAGAAAATAACAAAAAAAAATTTGTAATTTTTTCTCATTTTCATAGGTTATAACCTTTGAAAATATAATAATATTTAAAATTTTTTGAAATGTGAATACAATATTTAGTTATAATAATATTAATAATTATATATCATATAAATTAAATATAACAATTGTATTGTTGTATAATATAATAATCATCAAAATTTAAATTAATAAACTATTAATAAAAAGATTGATATTAATTAAAAAATATTTACAAAACCCAAATTGATTCAAATTAAAGTAAAATATATTACTTGATAATAATTTTTAATTTTTAATTCTTACTTCTTTTATAAGCATATATTCTTTTTGATTAAAAATAAATTAATTAAAATATATATGTCGCTCTCATAATTTAATCTGTAATAAATATTTCTTTAAAATTAAACTATTAAATAATTAAAATGAATATTTAAAATTATAAGAAATAGAAATAAAAATTAGATTTATTAATTATTAAGTAGTATATTGTGGTTTAATGTTTAATGTATTTAGGCATTCTGATGTTTAGGAATTTACTAATTTAAAAGTGTATGCATTTAGTGGTTTATTGGTTTTATTAAAAAAATAAAATAATAAAAAATTTATTTTTATTATTTTTTGATATTTCAATGGTTATAACCTTTGAATAAATAATAATTTTTAATTTTTTTTTAAAATGTGAATACAATATTTAGTTATAATAATCATTATATTTATATTTCATATAAATTCAAAATAAATAATTTTATTGATAAATATTCTAATAATTATCAAAAAATAAATTAATAATCTATTATTAATAAGATAGATATCAATTAAAATATAATTACAAAACCTAAAATGATTCAGAAGAAATGCAAAATATATTACTATATAATAATTTTTTCTTTTGAAATTTTTTTTTCTTTTAAAAAGTTTATCAATAATTTTTTGATGAAAAATAATTTATATAAATTATATTTGTCTAACTCAATTTATTTTGTAATTTATATTTATATATAAATAAATAATTAATTAAAATGAATATTTAAAATTATAATTAAAAAAATGAGATTTATTATTTATTATTTAGGGATACCGGTTTAATTTAATTAGATTTGTCTCACTATTAATTTATTTTCTAATTTATATTTCTATAAAATAAATTGATAAATAATTAAAATAAAAATTTAAAATTATACTGAATAAAATTTAAAATGAGATTTATGATTTATTATTAATGTATACCAGTTTAATGTTTTAAGTAATTAGAGATTTAGTCGTTAAATAGTTTAGCGATTTATGTTTTTAGGCTTTTAGTGGTTTATTGGTTTTATTTAAAAAAATAAAATAACAAAAATAATTTCTATAATTTGTTATCATTTTCATAGGTTATAACATTTGAAAATATAATAATATTTAAAATTTTTTGAAATTTTAATACAATATTTTGTTAATATAATATTAATAATTATATATCATATAAATTTAATATAAATAATTTTATTGATAGATATTATAAAAATGATCAAAAATTAAATTTATAAACTATTATTATTAAAATAGATATTAATTAAAAAATATTTACAAGACCCAAATTTATTCAAAATAAAAGTAACTTATATTACTTGATAATAATTTTTAATTTTTAAATTTATACTTCTTTTATAAGCATATATTTTTATTAGATAAAAAATATATTATTTAAATTATATATGTCCCACTCATAATTTATTTTGTAATAAATATTTCTAAATAAAAAAACTAATAAATAATTAAAATGAATATTTAAAAATATAATAAATAGCAATAAAAATTAGATTTATTAATTATTAAGTAGTATTTAGCGGTTTAATGGTTTATGTATTTAGGCATTACAGGGTTTTAGGAGTTTACTAATATAACTTTATATACATTTAGTAGGGCTGCTCATGGGACTCAGATTCGCGACCTGACCCGAAGTCTTGTCCCGAAAGAATCGGGACTAAAAAAAATCTGTTGACTTTGACTTTTCCCATCCCATTCTGTCATGTATTTTTTCTTTTGGGATGGTTCCGGATCTTAAGCAATATCCATCCCGAGAACTGTCTCGTCCTAAAAAATCGATACTATAACTAGGAATATATATATAACATGAAGATGCCATCAATTCCGCTACTGCCCATCCAATTCCGATGCACCTTTTGCTGTTCTGATGAGTTACATGCCACCTCATGCCATTCCAGCCGTGTTAAGTTAGGTCCATCCCTTGTTCATCGCACTTCTGGTTGCCTCCACCGTGACTCAGATGCCACCAGCCTTTTTTGTTTGTTTTTCTGACGAGAATTGAGTGATTAATTATTATTATTATGTGTCTCAGTCAGTTTTGTTGAGTATTGGTTGTGGTGTTGTGGTTGGGCCGAATGAGAGGGCTGAATGTGTTACAGTTAGTTTTGTAGAGCTTGCTTGTTTGAAATATTTATATGTATTCATACTTAACATATCATATTAATTAATGGCAATGAAGATGAGACAATCCAGCGGTAAACGAAAAATACAATAAATTGAAGATGATCACATCTCAAATGATCAAAGTATTGGTAAATCCAATCATCATTTTTTCATGAACCCTCCTATTGTTACGGCAGGTTCTTCAATTCCAATTGTAAAAGAAAGTCAAGGTACATCTGAACCTCAAGCTCATAAAAAGTATAAGTCTGATGTTTGGAAAACTTATGAGATATAAGTTGATTCAGAGGGAAATGAAACTGGTAGGGCAGCTTGTATATGGTGCAGGAAAGAATATTTTGCAAAAAGTGATCAAGGTACTTCGGGTTTATGGAAATACCCGAGATAGACTTGTAGGAAATTTCCACACAAAAAAGAATAAATAGAAGTTTTCAAAGTTAAAGACAAATCACAATCTTTGGTGAGTTTCACTAAAGGTACTAGTTCAGAGGATAACAAATTAACTTTTTGGCAATTTGATCAACAACTAGTTAGGGAGGCTTTGGTGAAAATGATCATAAAAGATGAATTGCCTTTTTGTTTTGTTGAGAGGGATGAGTTCAAGGAGTTTTGTTAAGTTAGTGTGCCTCAATTTAAAATTCAATCTTGGCACTCTACTCTAAGGGATTGGTTTTCTTTATTTGTGAATGAAAAGAAGAAATTATTTGATACCATATCATCTCATTGTTATAGAGTTTCATTGACTACCGACACTTGGACTAGCATTCAAAATTTGTCTTATATATGTTTGACTGTTCATTTATTTGATTCTCAATGGAATATACATAAAAGGCTTTTAAACTTTTGGGTAATTAAAAGTCATTCTGAAGTTAATATTAAAAATGCTATTGAGATTTCCATGAATGAATAGGGTTTGAGAAAGTTGATGTGCATTACTGTGGACAATGCATCAAATAATGGTGTTGCAGTTGAACAATTGAAAAAAAGGCTTGTGAAGAAAAGTGTTGTACCTTTGAGAGGCGGGCATTTTCATATGAGATGTTGTGCTCATATCCTAAACTTTTTTGTCAGAGATGGCATTGCAGTAGTTGAGGGTGCTATTCTAAAAATTAGAGGTGTGGTGAAATATGTAAGGAGCAGTACTAAAAGATTTGATATGTTTAAGTTATGTGTTGAAGAAGCAAACTTGTCATGTGGATCTTCATTGCAATTAGATTGTCCTACAAAATGGAATTTAACTTATTTGATGATACAAACTGATATAAAATATCAAAAAGAATTTGATAAGTTGGAGGACAAAGACAAAAGGTTTTTGAAGGAGTTTGGTTCAAACGTTCCAACTGAGAGAGACTGAACAAACGCCAAAATTTTGGCTCGTTTCTTGAAAACTTTTTATGAGGTAACTTGTAAATTTTTTGGCTCATAATATTCTACCTCTATTTTTTATCTTCCTGAGATTATTCGAATTTTGAAAGAAATTGAGATTTGTGATAATAGTCGAGATACAATGGTGTCTAAAATGGGTATGAACTTGAGGCATAAATTCAACAAATATTAGGGTACTCTTCAGTCAACAAATATTATGCTTTTTGTCGCAGTAGTGTTGAATCCTAGATATAAGCTCAAATATCTCAACGTTATGTACACTTAGCATTATGGAGAGTAATTGGCTAAAAATTTGGTGAAGAGGTTATAAATGCTTTAAATGAGATGATGGATGATTATAAAAATTTAAATGAAGATGAATCAAAAGAAGATGATTTCTCTTCTACTGTGTTGAATAAAAATGATGATTTCTTTGATGGTAGTGATACTTATGTTGGTGATTTTTTTTGTTGATTTGGAGAAAGAACAAGAAGTTGCAGTTTTGGAAGAGTTGGATAGATACTTGGAGGACAAACTTAAAAAAAATAGAATTGATTTTGATCTTCTAAATTGGTGGAAGGTAAATGAGGTTAGGTATCCTTCTTTGGTAATTGTAGCAAGGGATGTATTTGCTATACAAGCATCTACTGTGGCCTACGAATCTACATTTACCATTGGGGAAAGAACTTTAGATTAATTTAGTTCTTTAACTCCTATTACAGCTGAAGTTCTCATATGTCTACAAGATTGGTTTAGAAGCTCAAAATTAACCTAGCGAAATTAAAGAATTAGTTCAAGACCTTGATGATAATGAATCAGGTTAGTATACAAACCTTGTAAATTTTAATTTCACTTTTACTTATTTTATTCATTAAATGTAATAAAAATATGGTTCAATTACAATTTTCAGAGGGGTCACAAGATCCAAATATTCTTCAAACTATAGTTGGCAAACTAAATTTGGAATGGGTGTATTAAATTTTATAAGGTAATATTTTGTTTTTTTATTACTCTTTCATCTTAGAAATTTATGTCTACATGATTATCATATTTTCATCTTTGGTTGTCCTTCTACAGTGGAGGAAGAAAAGGGAGGAGTTGCAGAAGAGATAATTAATTGGGGTTGGATTTTCATTGCTGTTTCGAGACGGACCTTTGAAATGATCATTATCATGGTTGTTATTAGTTGTATTTTTTTTGTTATATTAAGCTACCTAATTTTAGCAATTACTTAAGTAGTAATTGATGCTACCAATGTTTGTGGTCATCTTTAGCTATTCCTTAATATTTTAAGTAATTGTTAAAAAATGTAGTATTGCTATTATGGTTAACTTTCACTCGTCTGAACAAAGCCAACTTGTGAAAAAACAAAGAACCAAATTAAGCACACAACTCGGTCGCGTTCTATTTAACATTTCTATCCTTTTCTACACATCAAAGCTTTTGACAAGGTAATGGAACTCGTTTGCGGTATTCAGTCTATTTGACTAAACAAAATTGGCCCAATTTGAGGTTGAAAGATACATAACTAAGGAATGATAAATGGTACAACAAAAGGTTTCGACATGAACTAACTTGATCGGTTTGAAGAAAATAAATTGAAAAAAATCTCCGAACTTCGTTCCGTCCCGGAACCATTTTATCCTACCCAAAATCCCCGATCTCCGTCCTGTCCCATCCCGATATTTACAACCAATGGGACGGATCTGTATCTTCAAAAAAAATCACCGAACAGTGGGAAGGGACTAGAGATTTGTAATCCCCATTCCATGCCGTCACATGAGCACCCCTAGCATTGAGTGGTTTATAGGTTTTATTTAAAAAATAAAATAACAAAAAATTTATTTTTATTATTTTTTGATATTTTCAAAGGATAAAACCATTGAAAATATAATAATTTTAAAAATTTTTTTAAATGTGAATACAATATTTAGTTATACTAATCATTATATTTATATATATTATAAATTCAATATAAACAATTTTTTTGATAAATATTCTAATAATAATCAAAAAATAAATTAATAATTCATTAATAATAAGTTAGATATTAATTAAAATATAATTACAAAAATTAAAAGGATTAATAAGCAAAGAAAAATATATTACTATATAATAATTTTTTGTTTTTGAATTTTTTATTCTTTTAAAAAGTTTATCTATATATTTTTAATGAAAAATAATTTATATAAATTATATTTGTCTAACTCATAATTTATTTTATAATTAATATTTATTAATAAATAAACAAATAAATAATTAAAATGAATATTTAAAGTTATAATAAAAAAAATGAGATTTATTATTTATTATTTATTATTTATTATTTAGGGATAACGGTTTAATTTAGATTTGATCCGTCTCACTAATAATTTATTTTGTAATTAATATTTCTATAAAAATAAACTGATAAATAATTAATATAAAAATTTAAAATTATATTGAATATAAATTAAAATGAGATTGAAGATTTATTATTAATGTATACCAGTTTAATAGTTTAAGTATTTAGAGGTTTTGTCATTAGGAGTTTAGCGATTTATGTATTTAGGCTTTTAGTGGTTTATAGGTTTTATATAAAAAAATAAAATAACCAAAAAAATTTCTATAATTTGTTATCATTTTCATAGGTTATAACCATTGAAAATATAATAATATTTACAATTTTTTAAAATGTGAATACAATATTTAGTTTTAATAATATTAATAATTATATATCATATAAATTCAATATAAACAATTTTATTGATAGATAATATAATAATGATCAAAAATTAAATTAATAAACTATTAATAAAAAGATAGATATTAATTAAAAAATATTTACAAATCCAAATTGATTCAAAATTATAGTAAAATATATTACTGGATAATAATTTTTAATTATTAAATATCTACTTCTTTTATAAGCGTATATTTTTTTTATTAAAAATAAATTAAATAAATTATATTTGTCACACTCATACTTTATTTTGTAATAAATATTTCTATAAAAATAAACTAATAAATAATTAAAATGAATATTTAAAATTATTATAATAAGAAATAAATATTCGATTTATTAATTATTAAGTAGTATATAGCAGTTTAATGGTTTATGTATTTAGGCATTACGGGGTTTAGGAGTTTACTGATTTAACTGTGTATGCATTTAGTGGTTTATAGATTTTATTTAAGAAAAAAAATAAAAAAAGATTATTTTTATTATTTTTTGATATTTTCAAAGGTTATACCCTTTGAAAATATTATAATTTTTAAATTTTTTTCAAAAGTGAATAAATATTTATTTATAATAATCATAATAATTATATATCATATAATTTCAATATAAACAATTTTATTGATAGATATTCTAATAATTATCTAAAAATAAATTAAAAATCTATTATGAATAAGATTGATATTACTTAAAATATAATATTAAAACCTAAAATAATTCAAAAGCAAAGCAAAATATTTTACTTAATATTAATTATTTGTTTTTAAATTTTTATTCTTTTTATAAGCTTATCTATTTTGTGATGAAAAATAATTTTTATAAATTATATTTTTACCTCATAATTTATTTTATAATTAATATATATATATATATATATATAAAACTAAACAATCAAAATGAATTTTATAAATTATAATCAAAACAAATAAAAATGAGATTTATCAATTATTATTTAGGGTATACCCGTTTAAACGTTTATATAAATAGGAGTATCGAGATTTTGTAGTATAGTGATTTAAGTGTTTAGGCATTTAGTGATTTATAGGTTTTATTTAAACAATGAAATAATAATAAAAAAATATATTTTTTTATATTTTTTCACATGTTCAAAGGTTATAATCTTTGAAAATATAATAATTTTAAATTTTTTTTAAAAATAAATAGAATATTTAGTTATAATAATTATTAAATCTATATATCATATAAACTATTTTATTGATAAATATTCTAATAATGATCAAAAAATAAATAAATAATATATTATTAATAAGTTAGATATCAATTAAAATATAATTACGAAACCTAAAATGATTCAGAAACAAAGTAAAATATATTACTATATAATAATTTTTTATTTTTTATTTTTTTCTTCTTTTAATAAGTTTATCTATATTTTTTTGTTGAAAAATAATTTATATAAATTATATTTGTCTAACTTATAATTTATTTTGTATTTAATATTTATATAAAAATAAACAAATAAATAATTAAAATGAATATTTAAAATTATAATGAAAAAAATAAAAATGAGATTTATTATTTATTATTTAGGATATACCTGTTTAAAAAATTTATCTATTTAGCGTTTTGGAGACTTAGAAGTTATTGATTTAAGTATATAGGCATTTAATGGTTTATAGGTTTTATTCAAATAATGAAATAACAAAAAATTTATTTTTAAAATTTTTTCAAATTTTCAAAGGTTATAACATTTGAAAATATAATAATTTTAAAACTTTTTAAAAATGTGAATAAAATATTTAGTAATAATAATTATTATAACTATATATAATATAAACTAATATAAACAATTTTATTGATAAAATTATATCAATTATCAAAAAATAAATTAATAAACATTTATTAATATGATAGATATAAATTAAAATATAATTAAAAAACCTAAAATGATTAAAAATCAAAGTAAAATTCATTACTAAATAGTAATTTTTTGTATGTTTTTGTATCATTTTATAAGCTTATTTTTTTTTGTTGAAAAATATATTATTTAAATTTTATTTGTCACTCATAATTTATTTTCTAATTAATATTTCTATAAATTATTTAAATTATATTTAAGGTTTACGAGTTTATAGGTTTAGGTATTTAGGGGCTTCGGGGTTTAGGAGTTTAGAGATTTATGTATTTAGGCATTTAATAGTTTATAAGTTTTATTTAAACAATGACATAACACAAAATAAATTTTTGTTATTTTTTATCATTTTTGAAGGTTATAACCTTTGAAAATATAACAATTTTAAAATTTTTTTTATATGTGAATACTATATTTAGTTATGATAATCATAATAATTATATATCATGTTAATTCAATATAAACAATTATATTGATAGATAATATATTAATGATCAAAAAATAAATTAATAAATTATTATTAAATAGATAGATATTTTTTAAAATATATTTGCAAAACGTAAATTTATTCAAAATCAAAGTAAAATATAATAGTAAATAATAATTTTTTTGATGTTTTGCTTCTTTTTATAAGTTTATATTTTTTGTTATTAAAAGTAAATTATTTAAATTATATTTGTCTTCCACATAATTTATTTTTAATTTATAATTTTATAAATATTATCTAATAAATAATTAAAATATATATTTAAAATTATAATGAATACAAATAAAATTGAGATTTATTATCTATTATTTATTATTTATTATTCAGGATATAATAGTTTAATGGATTAAGTATTTAGGTGTTTTGGGGTATAGTGATTTAAGTGTTTCGGCCTTTAGTGATTTATAGTTTTTATTTAAAGAATAAAAAATAATTAATTAAATTTTTTGATATTTTTTAAATTTTTGAAGGTTATAACCTTTGAAAATATAATAATTTTTAATTTTTTTTTAAATTATAATATAATATTTAGTTATAATATTCTTAATAATTATATATAATGTAAACTCAATATAAATAATTCTATTAATAGATATTATAATAATGATCAAAAAATAATTCTATTAATAGATATTATAATAGATATTATAATAATTAGTTATATCTATCATATTAATAATAGTTTATTACTTTATTTTTTGATAATTGATATAATATCTATAAATAAAATTATTTATATTTATTTTATATTATATCTTGTTATAATAATTATTATTACTAAATATTGTATTCACATTTTTAAAAAATTTTCAAATTATTATATTTTCAAAGGTTATAATCTTTGAAAATTTGAAAAAATATCAAAAATAATTTATTTGTTATTTCATTATTTAAATAAAGCCTATAAACTACTAAATGACTAAATACTTAAATGAATAACTTCTAAATCTCAAAAACCCTAAATACATAATTTTTTTAATCAGATATATCTTAAATAATAAACAATAAATCTCATTTTTATTTTTTTCATTATAATTTTAAATATTCATTTTAATTATTTATTTGTTTATTTTTATATAAATATTAATTATAAAATAAATTATGAGTTAGATAAATATAATTTATATAAATTATTTTTCATCAAAAAAAATATAGATAAACTTATTAAAAGAAAAAAAGATTAAAAACAAAAAATTATTATATAATAATATAATTTGCTTTGCTTCTGAATCATTATTTTTTTTGTAATTATATTTTAATATATATCTATCTTATTAATAATAAATTATTAATTTATTTTTTGATCATTATAAAAATATTTATCAATAAAATTGCTTATATTGAATTTATATGATATTTAAATATAATGATTATTATAACTAAATATTGAATTCACTTTTGAAAAAAATTTTAAAATTATCATATTTTCTAATATTATAAACTTTGAAAATGTGAAAAAATATATAAAATATATATTTTTTTGAAATTTCATTGTTTAAATAAAAACTATAACCCACTAAATGCCTAAACACTTAATTCAATAACTCCTAAATATCTAAAACCCTAAATAATAAATAATAATCCTTTTAAACCGGTAACCCTAAATAATAAATAATAAATCTCAATATTATTTTTTTCATTATAATTTAAAATATTCATTTTAATTATTTATTCGTTTATTTTTATATAAATATTAATTACAAAATAAATTATGAGTTAGGCAAATATAATTTATATAAATTATTTTTCATCGAAAAATATAGATAAACTGATAAAAAGAATAAAAAATTAAAATACTAAAATTTATTATATAGTAATATATTTTGCTCTCCTTTTGAATCATTTTAGGTTTGTTATTATATTTTAATTGATATCTATCTTATTAATAATTGTTTATTAATTTATTTTTTGATCATTATTAGAATATTTATAAATAAAATTATTTATATTGAATTTATATGATATATAAATATAATGATTATTATAACTAAATATTGAAAACTTTTGAAAAAAATTTAAAAATTATTATATTTCGAAAGGTTATAACCTTTGGAAATATGAAAAAATAATAAAAATAAATTTTTTGTTATTTTTTTTAAATAAAACCTATAAACCACTAAATGCATACACAGTTATATCAGTAAACTACTAAACCCCGTAATGCATAAATACATAAACCATTAAACCTCTATATACTACTTAATAATTAATAAATTTAATTTTTATTTCAATTTATTATTAATTTAAATATTCATTTTAATTATTTATTAGTTTATTTTTATAACAAAATAAATTATGATTGCGACACATATAATTTAAATAATTTATTTGTAATCAAAAAAAATTTATATGCTTATAAAAGAAGTATAAAAGAAGTATTATTAAAAATTAAAAATTATTATTAACTAAAATATTTTAGTTTAATTTTGAATCAATTTGAGTTTTGTAAATATTTTTTAATTAATTTATCTTATTATAAATAGTTTATTAATTTATATTTTGATCATTAATATAATATCTATCAATAAAATTATTTATATTTATTTTATATGATATAGAATTATTAAAATTATTATAACTTAATATTTTATTCATATTTCAAAAAATTTTAAATATTATTAAATTTTCAAAGATTATAATATTTGAAAATGACAAAAAAATTACAATTTTTTTATTTTATTGTTTAAATAAAACCTATAAATCACTAAATTCCTAAAAACATAAATTCCTAAACTCATAAATGACAAAACATCAAAATACATAAATAATTAAACTGGTATACATTAATAATAAATCATAAATCTCATTTTAATTTTTATTCAGTATAATTGTAAATTTTTATTTAAATTATTTATCAGTTTATTTTTATAGAAATATTAATTACAAAATAAATTATTATTGAAACATATATAACTTATATTAAACTGGTATACCCTAAATAATAAATAATAAATCTCATTTTTTTTCATTATAATTTTTAATATTCATTTTAATTATTAATTTTTATTTTTATATAAATATTAATTAAAAAATAAATTATTAGTTAGACAAATATAATTTATGTAATATATTTTTAATCAAAAAAATATAGATAACCTTTTTTACAAAAAAAATCATAACAAAAATTATTATAGAGTAATATATTTTGCTTTGCTTAAGAATCATTTTAGGTTTTGTAATTATATTTTAATTGATATGTATCATATTAATAATAGATTATTAATTTATTTTTTTGATCATTATTAGAATATTTATCACTGAAATTGTTTATGTTGAAATATGATATATAAATATATTGATTATTATAACAAAATATTGAATTCACTTTTGAAAAAAATTTAAAAATTATAATATTTTCAAATGTTATAACCTTTGTAAATATCAAAAAATAATAAAAATAAATGTTTTGTTATTTTATTTTTTAAATAAAACCTATAAACCACTATATGCATACTGATTTAAATCAGTAAACACCTAAATCCCGTAATACCTAAATACATAAACCATTAAACTATTATATAATACATAATAATTAATAAAACTAATTTGAATTTCTATTTATTATAGTTTATATAAACATTTTAATAAATTATTTGTTTATTTTTATAGAAATATGTATTATAAAATATATTATGAGTGTGCCAAATATAATTAAAATAATTTATTTTAAATCAAAAAAATATATATACGCTTAAAAAAGAAGTAAAAATTTAAAATTATTATCCAGTAATATATTTTACTTTAATTTTGAATTAATTTGGGTTTTGTAAATATTTTTTAATTAATATCTATCTTATTATTAATAGTTTATTAATTTAATTTTTGATCATTAGTATAATATCTATCAATAAATTATTTATATTGAATTTAAATAATATATAATTATTAATATTATTATAACTAAATATTATATTCACATTTCAAAAAATTTTAAATTTTATTATATTTTCAAAGGTTATATAACGTATGAATATGAGAAAAAATTACAAATTTTTTTGTTATTTTATTGATTAAATAAACCCAATAAACCACTAAATGCCTCAAAACCTAAATCACTAAACACCTAAAAGACAAAGCCTCTAAATTCTTAAACAATTAAACTAGTATATATTAATAATAAATCATAAATATCATTTTAATTTTTATTCAGTATAATTTTAAATTTTTATTTTAATTAATTTTCAGTTTATTTTTATAGAAATATTAATTACAAAATAAATTATTAGTAAGACAGATGTAATTTAAATTAGAACAGTATACCCTAAATAATAAATAATAAATCTCATTATTTTTAATTATAATTTTAAATATTCATTTTAATTATTTATGTGTTTATTTTTATATAAATATTAATTACAAAATAATTTACGAGTTACAAAAATATAATTTATGTAAATTATTTTTAATCAAAAAATTATATATAAACTGTTTAAAAGACAAAAAAATTTCAAAACAAAAAATTATTATATAATAATATATTTTGCTTTTCTTCTGAATCATTTTAGGATTTGTAATTATATTTTAATTGGAATCTATCTTATTAAAATAGATTAGTAAGTTATTTTTTCATCATTATTAGAATATTTATCAATAAAAATGTTTATATTGAATTTATATGATATATAAATATAATGATTATTATAACTAAATATTAGATTAACTTTAGAAAAAAATTTTAAAATTATTATATTTTCAAAGGTTATAACCTTTGAAAATGTGAAAAAAAAATATTGTTCTTTGTTATTCTATTGTTTAAATAAAACCTATAAACAACTAAATACCTAAAAACATAAATTGATAAACTCATAAATGAAAAAACTCATATATAATCAAACCATTAAATTGGGATACCACATATAATAAATCATAAATCACATTTTTATTTGTATTCATTATAATTTTAAATATTCATTTTAATTATTTATTATTTTATTTTTTATAGAAATATTAATTACAAAATAAATAAAGAGCGAGACAACTATAATTTTAATAATTTATTTTTAATCAAAAAAAAATATAAGCATATAAAAAGAAGTAAAAATTTAAAAACAAAAAATTATTATTTAGTAATATATTTTACTTTGATTTTGAATCATTATATATATGTTTTGCAATTATATTTTAATTGCTATCAATCTTATTAAGAATAGTTTATTAATTTGTTATTTGATCAATTTTATAATAACTAACAATAAAATTACTTATATTGAATTTAAATGTCTTATAATTATTAAGATTATTATAACTAAATATTATATTTACATTTGAAAATAAATTTAAAAATTATTATATTTTCAAAGGTTATAACCTTCAAAAATGATAAAAAATCACAAAAATAATTTTTTTATTATTTTATTATTTAAATAAAACTTATAAACCACTAAATGCCTAAACATTTAAATATCTAGACTCCTAAACCCAAAAATCCCCTAAATACTTAAACCATTAAACCTATATAACCAAAATAATAAATAATAAATCTCATTTTTATTTGTATTCATTATAATTCTTAATATTCATTTTAATTATTTTTTAGTTTATTTTTATAGAAATATTAATTACAAAATAAATAATGAGAGACATAAATAATTTAAATAAATTTTTTTTAAGAAAAAAAATATAAGCTTATAAAAATAAACAAATTTCAAAAATTTAAAATTTTATTTAGTAATATAATTTACTTTGAATTTGAATTATTTTGGGTTCTAAAAATATATTTTAATTAATATATGTCTTATTAATAATAGTTTTTAATTTATTTTTTGATCATCAAAGTAATATATATTAATAAAATTTTTTATATTGATTTTATATCCAATATAATTATTAAGATTATTATAATTAAGTATTGTATTCATATTTTAGAACTATTAAAAAATTATTATATTTTCAATTGTTATAACCTTTGAAATTCATGAAAATTCATAAAAATAATTTTTTTGTTATTTAATTGATTAAATAAAACCTATAAATGAATAAATAAAACCTAAATGTGTAAACATTTAAATAAATAAACTCATTAACCCAAAAATCACAATAAACTTATACCATTAAATAGGTATACCCTAAATAATAAATCATAAATCTCATTTTTATTAGTATTCATTATAATTTATATATACATTCTAATTTTTTATTATTTATTAGGTTGAAAATATTAGGATGGGATGGGATGTTGATTGGGGATTTTGGGTAGGAGAAAACGGTTACGGGATGGAACAGAGTTCGAACATTTTTTTCAATTTATTTTATTCAAACCGGCCAAGTTAGTTCATGTCGAAACCTTTTGTTGTACCATTTATCATTCCTTAGTTATGTATCTTTCAAACTCAAATTGGGTGAATTTTGTTTTGTCAAATAGGCTGAATACCACAAACGAGTTCCATTACTTTGTTAAAAGCTTTGATGTGTAGAAAAGGATAGAAATGTTAAATAGAACGGGACCGAGTTGTGTGCTTAATTTAGTTCTTTGTTTTTTCACAAGTTGGCTTTGTTCAGCCGAGTGAAAGTTAACAATAATAGCAATACTACATTTTTAAACAATTACTTAAAATATTAAGGAATAGCTAAAGATGACCACAAACATTGGTAGCAGCAATTACTACTTAAGTAATTTCTAAAATTAGGCAGCTTAATATAACAAAAAAAATACAACTAATAACAACCATGATAATAATAATTTCAAAGTTTCGTCCCATAACAGCAACAAAAATCTAAACCCAATTAATTATCACTTCTACAACTCCTCCCTTTTCTTCCTCCACTGTAGAAGGACAACCAAAGATGAAAATGTGTTAATCATGTAGACATAATTTTCTAAGATTAAAGAGTAATAAAAAAACAAAATATTACCTTATAAAATTTAATAAACCCATTCCAAATTTAGTTGGCCAAATATAGTTGGAAGAATATTTGGATCCTGAGACTCCTGTGAAAATTGTAATTGAACCATATTTTTATTAAATTGAATGAATAAAATAAGTAAAAGTAAAATTAAAATTTATAAGATTTGTATACTAACCAGATTCGTTATCATCAAGGTCTTGAACTAATTCTTCAATTTCAAAAGGTTTGTTTGAGCTTCTAAACCAATCTTGTAGATATATGAGAACTTCAGCTGTAATAGGTATTAAAGAACTCCTAAATTTATCTCATGTTCTCCCTTCAGTGCTAAATGTAGATTTGTAGGCCACAATAGATGCTTGGATAGCAAATACATCCCTTGCTACATTTGCCAAAGAAGGATACCTAAACTCATTTACCTTCAACTAGTTTAGAAGATCAAAATCAATTCTATTTTTTTCAAGTTTGTCTTCCAAGTACCTATCCAGCTATTCCAAAGCTGCAACTTCTTGTTCTTTCTCCAATTCAACAAAAAAAAGCATCAACATAAGTATCACTACCTTTAAAGAAATCATCATTTTTCTTCAACACAATTGAAGAGAAATCATCTTCTTTTGATTCATCTTCATTTATATCTTTATAATCATCCATCATCTCATTTAAAGCATTTATAACCTTTTTTCACCAAATTTTTAGCCAATTCCTCTCCGTAATGCTAAGTGTACTTAACCTTGAGATATTTGAGCTTATATCTAGGATCCAACACTACTGCTACAAAAAGCATAATATTTGTTGACTGAAGAGAACCCCAATATTTTTTGACTGAAGAGAACCCCAATATTTTTTGAATTTATGCCTCATTTTCATACCCATTTCACACACTATTGTATCTCTAATATTTTTACAAAGCTCAAATTTTTTTTCAAAATTCGAATAATCTCAGGAAAATAAACATGAGAGGTAAAAAATTATGAGCCAAAAAATTTACAAGTTACCTCATAAAAAGTTTTCAAGAAACGAGCCAAAATTTTTGCGTTTGTTCAGTCTCTCTCAGTTGGAACGTTTGTACCAAACTCCTTCAAAAACCTTTTTCTTTGTCCACCAACTTATCAATTTCTTTTTGATATTTTATATCAGTTTGTATCATCAAATAAGTTTAATTCCATCTTGTAGGACAATCTAATTGCAATGAAGATCCATATGTCAAGTTTGCTTCTTCAACACAAAACTTAAACATATCTAATCTTTTAGGACTGCTCCTCGCATATTTCACCACACCTCTAATTTTCTAAATAGCACCCTCAACTACTGCAATGCCATCTCTAACAATTAAGTTTAGGATATGAGCACAACAACTCATATGAAATTGCTAGCCTCTTAAAGGTACAAAACTTTTCTTCACAATCCTTTTTTTCAATTGTTCAACTGCAACATCATTATTTAATGCATCATCAACAGTAATGCACATCAACTTTCTCAAACCTCATTCATTCATGCAAAACTCAATAGCATTTCTAATATTAACTCTAGAATGTCTTTTAATTACACAAAAGTTCAAAATCCTTTTATGCATATTCCATTGAGAATCAATGAAATGAACAGTCAATCAGATATAAGACAAATTTTGAATGCTAGTCCAAGTATCGGTAGTCAATGAAACTCTACGACAATGAGATGATACGCTATCAAATAATTTCTTCTTTTTCCTTCACAAACAAAGAAAAACAATCCCTCTGTTAGAGTGCCGAGATAGAATTTTAAATTGAGGCACACTAACTTCACAAAACTCCTTAAACTCATCTTTCTCAACAAAACAAAAAGGCAATTCATCTTTTATGATCATTTTCACAAAAGTCTTCCGAACTAGTTGTTGATCAAATTGCCAACAAGTTAATTTGTTATCCTATGAACTAGAACCTTTAGTGAAACTCAACAAAGATAGTGACTTATCTTTACCTTTGTGAGCTTCTATTAATTCTTTTTTGTGTGAAAATTTCATACAAGTCTTTCTAAAGTATTTTTATAAACCCAAGTACCTTGATCACTTTTTTCCAAGTATTCTTTCCTGCACCATATACAAGATGCCCTGCCAGTTTCATTTCTCTGTGAATCAACTAATATCTCATAAGTTTCCCAAACACCAGACTTATACTTTGTATGAGCTTGAGGTTAAGATGTACCTTTACTTTCTTTTACAATTGGAATTGAAGAACCTGCTGTAATATAGGAGGGTTCATGAAAAAATGATGATTGGATTGACCAGTTCTTTGATCATTTGAGATGTGATCATCTTCAATTTATTGTATTTTTTGTTTACCACTAGATTGTGTCATCTACATTACCATTAATTAATATGAGATGTTAAGCATAAATACATATAAATATTTCAAACAAGCAAGCTCTAGAAAACTAACTGTAACACATTCAACCCACTCATTCGGCCCAACCACAACACCACAACCAATACTCAACAAAACTAAATGAAACACATAATAATAGTAATTATAATTAATCACTCAATTCTCATCAGAAAAAAAACCAAAAGTTTGGTGGCATCTGAGACACAGTGGAGGCAACCAGAAGTGTGACGGACAAGGGATGGACCTAACTGAACAGGGCTGGAATGGCGTGAGGCAACCTGGGACTCGTCGGAACAGTAATAGGTGCGTCAGAATTGGATGGGTAGTAGTGGAATTTGTGGCATCTTCATGTTATATATATATAAATATATTCCTGGTTCTAGTATTAGTTTTTAGGATGGGATGGTTCTCGGGAAGGATATTCATTAAGATCCGGAACCATCCCAAAAAAAAATACGTGATAGAACGGGATGGGAAAAGTCAAAGTAAACGGATTTTGTCAGTCCTGATTCTTTCAGGACAAGTCTTTGGGTCGGCTCGCGAATCTCCGAGTCCCATTAGCAACCCTACTAAATACATATAAAGTTAAATGACTAAACTCATAAACCTAGTAATGCCTAAATACATAAACCATTAAACAACTAAATACTACTTAATAATTAATAAATCTAATTTTTATTGCTATTTATTATATTTTTAAATATTCATTTTAATTATTTATTAGTGTATTTATTTAGAAATATTTATTACAAAATAAATTATGAGTGGGACAAATATTATTTAAATAATATATTATTTATCTAATAAAAATATACGCTTATAAAAGAAGTATAAATTTTAAAATTAAAAATTATTATCAAGTAATATAAGATACTTTAATTTTGAATCAATTTGGGTTTTGTAAATATTTTTTAATTTATATCTATCTTAATATTAATAGTTTATAAATTTAATTTTTGATCATTATTATAATATCTATCAAAAAATTATTTATATTAAATTTATATGATATATAATTATTAATATTATTATACCAAAATATTGTATTAAAATTTCAAAAAATTTTAAATATTTTTATATTTTAAAATGTTATAACCTTTGAAAATGATAAAAAATTATACAAATTTTTTTGTTATTTTATTTTTTTAAATAAAACCTATAAACAACTAAAAGCCTAAAAACATAAATCGCTAAACTCCTAACGACAAAACCTCTAAATACTTAAACCATTAAACAGGTGTACATTGATAAAAAATCATAAATCTCAATTTAAGTTTTATTAAGTATATTTTTAAATTTATTTTTAATTTTTTATAAGTTTATTTTTATATAAATATTAATTACAAAATAAATTATTAGTGAGACCGATCTAATTTAAATAATTTATTTTTCATCAAAAAAAATATATATCCTTATAAAAAGAGGCAAAATTTTAAAAACAAAAATTTATTATTTAGCAATATATTTTATTTTTATTTTGAATCATTTAAGATTTTGCAATTATATTTTAATTTATATCATTGTTATTAATAATAGTTTATTATTTTTTTATTGATCATTATTATAATATATATTAATAAAATTATTTATATTGAGTTTACATTATATATAATTATTAAGATTATTATTACTGAATATTATATTCACATTTAAAAAAAATTAAAATTATTAGATTTTCAAAAGTTATAACCTTCAAAAATTAAAAATAATCAAAAAGTTAAATTTTTTATATTTTAATTCTATAAATAAAAACTATTAATCACATAAGACCTAAATACTTAAATCACTAATCCCCAAAATGCCTAAATACTTAAACCATTAAACTAATATATCCTAAATAATAAATAATAATATCAATTTTTTTTGTATTCATTATAATTTAAATAATTTACTTTTAATAACAAAAAATATAAACGTATAAAAAGAAGCAAAACATCAAAGAAAGTATTATTTTGTAATATAATTTACTTTGATTTTGAATAAATTTACGTTTTGCAAATATATTTAAAATAATATCTATCTTATTAATAATAGTTTATTAATTTATTTTATCATCATTAATATAATATATTTCAATATAATTGTTTATATTTAATTTCCATGATATATAATTATTAAGATTATCATAACTAAATATAGTATTCACATTTAAAAAAAATTTAAAAATTGTTATATTTTCTAATTTTATAACCTTCGAAAATGTAAAAAAATAACAAAAATAAATTTTTTGTTATATCATTGTTTAAATAAAACTTATAAACCATTAAATCTCTAAATACATAAATATCTAAACTCTTAAACCCCAAACCCACTATATAAATAAAACTTTAAACTCGTAAACCTTAAATATAATTTAAATAATTTATAGAAATATTAATTACAAAATAAATAATGAGTGATACAAATATAATTTAAATAATATATTTTTCATCAAAAAAACATATAAGCTTATGAAATGATTCAAAAACTAAAAAAAAATTATTATTTAGTAATAAATTTTACTTTCAATTTTGAATAATTTTAAGTTTTTTTAATTAAATTTTAATTTATATCTATTATATTAATAATAGTTTATTAATTTATTATTTGATAATTGATATAATATCTATCAATAAAATTGCTTATGTTTAGTTTATATTATATATAGTTATAATATTTATTATTACTAAATATTGTATTAAAATTTTTAAATAAATTTAAAATTATTATATTTTCAAATGTTATAACCTTTGAAAATTTGAAAAAATATCAAAAAAATTTTTTTTGTTATTTCATTGTTTGAATAAAACCTATGAACCATTAAATGCCTAAATACTTAAATCAATAACTTCTAAATCTCGAAAACCCTAAATAGATAAATTTTTTAAACATGTATATCCTAAATAATAAATAATAAATATCATTTTTATTTTTTTTATTATTATTTTAAATATTCATTTTAATTATTTATTTGTTTATTTTTTATATAAAAATTAATTAAAAAATAAATTATAAGTTATACAAATATAATTTATATAAATTATTTTTCAACAAAAAAATATAGATAAACTTAATAAAAGAAAAAAAATTAAAAACAACAAAATATTATATAGTAATATATTTTTTTTTGTTTCTGAATCATTTTAGGTTTTGTAATTACATTTTAATTGATATCTAACTTATTAATAATAGATTATTAATTTATTTTTTGATCATTATTAGAATATTTATCAATAAAAATGTTTATATTGAATTTATATGATATATAAATTTAATAATTATTATAACTAAATATTGTAATCACTTTTGAAAAAAGTTTTAAAATTATTATATTTTCAAAGGTTTAACCTTTGAAAATATCAAAATATAATAAAAATAAATTTTTTGATATTTTATTTTTTAAATTAAAAATATAAACTACTAAATGCATATATTGTTAAATCAATAAACTCCTAAATACATAAACCATTAAACCGCTATATACTACTTAATAATTAATAAATCTAATTTTTATTTTATTTGTTATATTTTTAAATATTGATTTTAATATTTATTAGTTTATTTTTATCAAATATTTATTCCAAAATAAATTATGAGTGCGACTAATATAATTTAATTAATTTATTTTTAATCAAAAAAATATACACGCTTATAAAAGAAGTAAAAATTTAAAAATTAAAAATTATTTTTCAGTAATATATTTTAGTTTAATCTTGAATCGATTTGGGTACAGTAAATATTTTGTAATTAATATCTATCTTATTATTAATAGTTTATTAATTTAATTTTTTATCATTATTATATTATCTATCATTAAATTGTTTATATTGAATTTATATGATATATAATTATTAATATTAAAATAACAAAATATTGTATTCACATTTCTAAAAATTTTAAATATTATTATATTTTCAAAGGTTATAACCTATGAAAATTAGAAAAAATTACATATTTATTTTTGTTATTTTATTGTTTAAATAAAATCTATAAGCCACTAAATGCCTTAAAACATAAATTGCTAAACTCCAAAACGAGAAAACCTGTAAATACATAAACCATTAAACAGGTGTACATTAATAAAAAATCATAAATCTCAATTTAATTTTTATTAAGTATAATTTTAAATTTTTATTTTAATTATTTATTAGTTTATTTTTATAGAAATATTAATTATAAAATAAATAATTAGTAAGACAGATCTAATTTAAATAATTTATTTTCATCAAAAAAATTTATATCCTTATAAAAAGAGGCAAAATTTTAAAAACAAAAATTTATTATTTAATAATATATATTATTTTTATTTTGAATCATTTTAGATTTTGCAATTATATTTTAATTTATATGATTATTATTAATAATAGTTTTTAATTTTTTATTGATCATTATTATAAGTTGTATTAATAAAATTATTTATATTGAGTTTACATTAAATATAATTATTAAGATTATTATAACTAAATATTATATTCACATTTCAAAAAAATTAAAAATTATTATTTTTTCAAAGGTTATAACCTTCAAAAATTTAAAAAAACAAAATATTAATTTTTTTGTTTTTTCATTCTTTAAATAAAAACTATAAATCACTAAAGGCATAAACACTTAAATCACTAAACCCCAAAACACCTAGATACCTAAACCATTAAAACTGTGTATTCTCAATAATAAATAATAAATCTTACTTTTATTTGTATTCATTATAATTTTAAATAATCATTTTAATTATTTTTTAGTTTATTTTTATATAATTATAAATTACAAAATATAATATGAGGAAGACAAATATAATTTAAATAATATACTTTTAAGAACAATAAATATATACTTATAAAAAGAAGCAAAACATCAAAAACATTATTATTTAGTAATTTATTTTTCTTTGATTTTGAATAAATTTGGGTTTTGAAAATATATTTTAAATAATATCTATCTTATTTATAATAGTTTATTAATTTATTTTTTGATCATTAATATAATATCTATCAATATAATTGTTTATATTAAATTTATATGATATATAATTATTAATATCATCAAGACTAAATATAGTATTCACATTTTAAAAAAAATTAAAAATTTTTATATTTTTAAAGGTTATAACCTTAAAAAATGAGAAAAAATAACGAAAAATAAATTTTTATTTATATCATTGTTTAAATAAAACTTATAAACTATTAAATACCTAAACACATAAATTTCTAAACTTCTAAACCTCGAATCCCCTAAATACTTAAACCTTTAAACTCGTAATCCTTAAATATAATTTAAATAATTTATTGATATATTAATTACAAAATAAATTATGAGTGATACAAATATAATTTAAATAATTTATTTTTTTTCAAAAAAATATATATAATCTTAAATAATTATTATTACTAAATATTGTATTCACATATTTTAAAAATTTTAAAATTATTATATTTTCAAAGGTTATAATCTTTGAAATTTTGAAATAATATCAAAAATAATTTATTTTTTATTTCATTGTTTAAATAAAACTTATAAAGCACTAAATTCCTAAATACTTAAATGAATAACTTCTAAATATCTAAAACCCTAAATAGATAATTTTTATAATCAGATATATCCTAAATAATAAATAATAAATCTCATTTTTATTTTTTTCATTATAATTTTTAATTTTTATTTGTTTATTTTTTATAAATATTAATTACAAAATAAATTATGCGTTAGATGTTTATAATTTTTATAAATTATTTTTCATCAAAAAAATATAGATAAACTTATTAAAAGAAAAAAAAATTAAAAACAAAAAATTATTATATAATAATATGATTTGCTTTGCTTCTGAATCTTTATTGCTTTTGTAATTATATTTTAATTGATATCTATCTTATTAATAATAGATTATTAATTTATTTTTTGATCATTATTAGAATATTTAACAATAAAATTATTTATATTGAATTTATATGATATTTAAATATAATAATTATTCTAACTAAATATTGAATTCACTTTTGAAAAAAATTTTAAAATTATTATATTTTCAAAGATTATAACCTATGAAAATTTGAAAAAATAAATAAAATATTTTTTTTATATTTCATTGTTTTATTAAAACCAACCACTAAATGCCTAAACACTTTAATCAATAACTCCTAAATCTCTAAAATCCTAAATAATAAATAATAATCCTTTTAAACCGGTAACCCTAAATAATAAATAATAAATCTCTATATTATTTTTTTCATTATAATTTTAAATATTCATTTTAATTATTTATTCGTTTATTTTTATATAAATATTAATTACAAAATAAAATATGAGTTAGACAAATATAATTTATATAAATTATTTTTCATCGAAAAATATATATAAACTTATAAAAAGAATAAAAAATTCAAAAACTAAAATTTATTATATAGTAATATATTCTGGTCTCCTTATGAATCATTTTAGATTTTGTAATTATATTTTAATTGATATCTATCTTATTAATAATTGTTTATTAATTTATTTTTTGATCATTATTAGAATATTTATCAATAAAATTGTTTATATTGAATTTTTATGATATATAAATATAATGATTATTATAACTAAATATTGAATTCACTTTCGAAAAAAATTTAAAAATTTTAATATTTCCAAAGGTTATAACCTTTGGAAATATGAAAAAATAATAAAAATAAATTTTATGTTATTTTATTTTTTAAATAAAACATATAAACCACTAAATGCATAGACAATTATATCAGTAAACTTCTAAACCCATTACTGCCTAAATACATAAACCATTAATCCGCTATATAATACTTAATAATTAATAAATTGAATTTTTATTTCAATTTATTATTATTATAAATATTCATTTTACTTATTTATTAGTTTATTTTTATAGAAATTTTTATTACAAAATAAATAATGAGTGCGACACATATAATTTAAATAATTTATTTTTAATCAAAAAATATATATATATATATGCTTTTAAAAGAAGTATAAAAGAAGTAGTATTAAAAATTATTATCAACTAATATAATTTACTTTAATTTTTAATTAATTTGGGTTTTGTAAATATTTTTTAATTAATATTTATCTTATTATAAATAGTTTATTAATTTAATTTTTGATCATTATTATAATATCTATCAATAAAATTGTTTATATTTATTTTATATGATATAGAATTATTAAAATTATTTTAACTAAATATTCTATTCAAATTTCAAAAAAATTTTAAATATTATTATAATTTCAAAGGTTATAACGTTTGAAAATGACAAAAAATTACAATTTTTTTCGTTATTCTATTCTTTAAATAAAACCTATAAATCACAAAATGCTTAAAAACATAAATCGCTAAACTCATAAACGACAAAACCTCAATATACTTAAACAATTATACAGGTATACATTAATAATAAATCATAAAACTCTTTTTAATTTTTATTCAATATAATTTTAAATTTTTATTTTAATTATTTATCAGTTTATTTTTATAGAAATATTAATTATAAAATAAATTATTACTGAGATAGATATAACTTAAATTAAAGCGGTATACCCTAAATAATAAATAATAAATCTCATTTTTTATTCATTATAATTTTTAATATTCATTTTAATTATTAATTTTTTATTTTTATATAAATATTAATTAAAAAATAAATTATGAGTTAGACAAATATAATTTATGTAAATTATTTTTAATCAAAAAAATATAGATAAGCTTTTTAAAATAAAAAAAATTACAAAACAAAAAATTATTATATAGTAATATATTTTGCTCTATGAATCATTTTATGTTTTGTAATTATATTTTAAATGATATATATCGTATTAATAATAGATTATTAATTTATTTTTTGATCATTATTAGAATATTTCTCACTAAAATTGTTTATGTTGAAATATGATATATAAAAATATTGATTATTATAACTAAATATTGAATTCACTTTTGAAAACAATTTAAAATTATTATATTTTCAAAGGTTATAACCTTTGAAAATATCAAAAAATAATAAAAAATAAATGTTTTGTTAATTTATTTTTTAAATAAAACCTATAAACTACTAAATGCCTACACAATTAAATCAGTAAACACCTAAACCCCATAATACCTAAATACATTAACCATTAAACTGCTATTTAATACATAATAATTAATAAATCTAATTTTAATTTCTATTTATTATTGTTTATATTTTTATTTTAATTATTTATTGGTTTAATTTTATAGAAATATTTATTATAAAATAAATTATGAGTGCGACAAATATAAATAAAATAATTTATTTTTCATCAAAAAAATATATAAGCTTATAAAAAGAAGCAAAATTAGAAAAAATTTGTGTTTTGTAAATATTTTTTAATTAATATCTATCTTATTATTAATAGTTTATTAATTTAATTTTTGATCATTATTATAATATCTATCAATAAAATTATTTATATTGAATTTATATCATATATAATTATTAATATTATTATAACTAAATATTATATCCACATTTCAAAAAATTTTAAATATTTTTATATTTTCAAAGGTTATAACCTATGAAAATGAGAAAAAATTACAAATTTTTTTTGGTTTTATTGATTAAATAAAACCAATAAACCTCTAAATGCCTAAAAACCTAAATCACTAAACTCTTAAAAGACAAAACCTTTAAATATGTAAACCATTAAATAAGTATACATTAATAATAAATCATAAATATCATTTTAATTTTTATTCAGTATAATTTTAAATTTTTATCTTAATTAATTTTCAGTTTATTTTTATAGAAATATTAATTACAAAATAAATTATTAGTAAGACAGATCTAATTTAAATTAGACTGGTATACCCTATATAATAAATAATAAATCTCATTATTTTTAATTATAATTTTAAATATTCATTTTAATTATTTATTTGTTTATTTTTATATAAATATTAATTACAAAATAATTTATGAGTTACACAAATATAATTTATGTAAATTATTTTTTATCAAAAAATTATAGATAAACTTTTTAAAAGAAAAAAATATTTCAAAACAAAAAATTATTATATAGTAATATATTTTGCTTTGCCTATAAATCATTTTAGTGTTTGTAATTATATTTTAATTGACATTTATCTTATAAATAATAGATTATTAAGTTATTTTTTCATCATTATTAGAATATTTATCCATAAAAATCTTTATATTGAATTTATATGATATATAAATATAATGATTATTATAACTAAATATTGTATTCACTTTTGAAAAAAATTTTAAAATTATTATATTTTCTAAGGTTATAACCTTTGAAAATGTGAAAAAATAAAAAAATATTTTTTCTTTGTTATTCTATTGTTTAAATAAAACCTATACATCACTAAATACCTAAGCATTTAAATAACTAAACTACAAAATCTTGATACCTCTATATAGATAATCCTTTAAATCGGTATACCCTAAATAATAATTAATAAATTTCATTTTTATTTGTTTTCATTATAATTTAAAAAATTCTTTTTGATTATTTAGTTTTTTATTTTTATATATGTATTAATTTTGAAATAAATTATGAGTTAAAAATATAATCTATAAAAATTATTTTTAATCAAATAATTGATAAGCTTATAAAATGAAAAAAATTTAAAAACAAATAATTATTATTTATTAAAATATTTTGCATTGATTTTTAATCATTTTAGGTTTTGATATTATATTTTAAGTAATATAAAACTTATTCATAATAGATTTTTAATTTATTTTATGATAATTATTAGAATATCTATAAATAAAATTGTTTATATTGAATTTATATGATATATAATTATTATGATTATTATAAATTAATATTTTATTCACTTATGAAAAAATTTTAATAATTATTATATTTTCAAAGGTTATATTGTTAAAAAATGAGAAAAAATAATAAAAATTAATTTTTAGTAATTGTATTTTTTAAATAAAACCTATAGACCATTAAATGCTTACTTACTTAAATTAGTAAGCTCATAAACCCCGAAACCCCTAAATACAAAAATATTTTAACATCTATATACTACTTAATAAATAATAAATTTCATTTTTATTTCTATTTATTATAATTTTAAATATTCATTTTAATTATTTATAGTTTAATTATTTAGAAAAATTAATTACAAAATAAATTTCGAGTAAGACAAATATTATTTAAATAATTAATTTTTAATCAAAAACGATATAAGCTTATAAAAAGGACAAATTTAAAAATTAAATATTATTATTTAGTAATATATTTTGATTTGATTTTGAATCTTTTTGTGTTTTGTAAATATATTTTAATTAATATATATATTATTAATAATAGTTAATTAATTTAATTTTTGATCATTATTAAAATATCTATCATTAAAATTGTTTATATTGAATTTATATGATATATAATTAGTAAGATTAATATAATTATACATAGTATTCACATTTCAAAAAAATTTTAAAAATTATTTTATTTTTAAAATTTACCTTTGAAAATTAGAAAAATTAGTAAGATTATTCACATTTGAAAATCAGATAAAATCTAAAAAAAGAATTTTTATTTTTATTATATAAATAAAACCTATTAACCACTAAATACCTAAAAACATAAATTGATAAACTCCTAGACGAGAAAACTCCTAAATAATCAAACCATTAAACTAGGATACCACATATAATAAATCATAAATCTCATTTTAATTTGTATTCATTATAATTTTAAATATTCATTTTAATTATTTATTAGTTTATTTTTTATAGAAATATTAATTAGAAAATAAATAATGAGCGAGACAACTATAATTTTAATAATTTTTTTTAATCAAAAAAAATATATGCTTATAAAAAGAAGTAAAAATATAAAAACAAAAAATAATTATTTAGTAATATATTTTACTTTGATTTTGAATCATTATATATAGGTTTTGCAATTATATTTTAATTGCTATCAATCTTATTAAGAATAGTTTATTAATTTATTATTTAATCAATTTTATAATATCTAACAATAAAATTACTTATATTGAATTTAAATGTCTTATAATTATTAAGATTATTATAACTAAATATTATATTTACATTTGAAAAAATATTAAAAATTATTATATTTTCAAAGGTTATAACCTTCAAGAATGATAAAAAATATAAGCTTATAAAAAAATTATTTTTTCTACTTAATATTAAAAATAATTTATATATCTTATTAGATATTATAACTAAATAATTAAGATTAATAAAAATTATTAATTTAATAATTTTTGAAGATTATTAAATATCTTATTAGATATTATTAGATATTAAAAATTATTAATTTGTTATTTTTCTAATTTTTGAAGATTATAACCTTTGAAAATATAATAATTTTTAATTTTTTTTTTGAAAAGTGAATACAATATGAAGTTAATAATAATAATAATTAAATATCATTTAAATTCAATATAAATTATTTTATTGGTATATATTATAATAATGATCATATAAAAGATTAATAAATAATTATTAATAAGATAAATATTGTTTAAAATATATTTGAAAACCCTAAAATGATTCAAAATCAAAGTGGAATATTTTCCTAAATATTAATTTTAAATTGTTAAAATTTTGTATCCATTTATATGCTTATATATTTTTTGATGAAAAATAAATTATTTAAATTATATTTGACTCACTAATAATTTATTTTTTAATTTATATTTTTATAAAAATAAACTAATAAATAATTAAGAGTATGCTTAAAATTATAATGAATACTAATAAAAATGAGATTTATTATTTATTATATATAGTATACTAGTTTAATGGTTAAATTATTTAGGGGTTCTGTCGTTTAGAAGTTTAGTAATTTATGTTTTTAGGCATTTAGTGGTTTATAGGTTTTATTTATATAATAAAAATAAAAAAAAATTATTTTATTTTTTCTGATTTTAAAGTTTATAAACTTTGAAAAAAAAAATAATTTTTAAAATTATTTGAAATGTGAATACCATGTATAATTATATTAATCTTACTAATTATATATCATATAAATTAAATATAAACAATTTTAATGATAGATATTATAATAATGATCAAAAATTAAATTAACAAACTATTATTAAAAATCTAAATATTAATTAAAATATATTTACATAACACAAAATGATTCAAAATCAAATCAAAATATATTACTAAATAATAATATTTAATTTTTAAATTTTACTTTCTTTTTATAAGATTATATTTTTTTGATTAAATATAAATTATTTAACTATTATTTGTCTCATTCGAAATTTATTTTGAATTAATTTTCTAAAAAATTAAACTATAAATAAATAAAATGAATATTTAACATTATAATAAATAGAAATATAAATGAGATTTATTATTTAATAAGTAGAATATAGCTATTAAAAGGTTTAAGTATTTAGGGGTTTCAGGGTTTATGAGCTTACTGAATTAAGTAAGTAATCATTTAATGATCTATAGGTTTTATTTAAAGAATAAAATTACAAAAAATTTATTTTTATTATTTTTTCTCATTTTTTAAGTTTATAACATTTGAAAATATAATAATTTTTATATTTGTTTCAAAAGTGAATACATTATTTATTTATAATAATCATAATAATTATATATCAAAAAATAAACAATATAAACAATTTTATTGATATATATTCTAATAATTATCAAAAAATAAATTAATAATCTATTATGAATAAGATTGATACTACTTAAAATATAATATCAGAACCTAAAATGATTCAAAAGCAAAACAAAATATATAACTAAATAATAATTATTTGTTTTTAAATTTTTATTCATTTTATTAGCTTATCTATTTTTTGATGAAAAATAATTTTTATAAATTATATTTTTAACTCATAATTTATTTTATAATTAATACAGATATTCAAATAAAAAACTAATAATCAAAATGATTTTTTTAATTATAATGAAAACAAATAATAATGAGATTTATTAATTATTATTTTGTGTATCTCAGTTTAAAGAATTATCTATATTGGGGTCTCGGGATTTTATAGTTTAGTGATTTAAGTGTTTAGGCATTTAGTGGTGTATAGGATTTATTTAAACAATGAAATAACAAAAAAAAATAATTTTTTTATTTTTTCACATATTCAAAGGTTATAATCTTTTAAAACATAAAAATTATAAATCTTTTTTGAAAAGTGAATATAATATTTAGTTATAATAATTATTAAATTTATATATCATATAAATTCAATATAAACATTTTTATTGATAAATATTCTAATAATGATCAGAAATAAATTAATAATCTATTATTAATAAGATATATATCATTTAAAATTTAATTACAAATATTAAAATGATTCAGAAGATACGAAAAATATATTACTATATAATAATTTTTTGTTTTGAAATTTGTTTTTTAAAATTTATCTATATTTTTTTTGATGAAAAATAATTTAAATAAATTATATTTGTTTAACACATAATTTATTTTGTAATTAATATTTATATAAAAATATACAAATAAATAATTAAAATGAATATTTAAAATTATAATAAAAAATGACTTTTATTATTTATTATTTAGGGTATACCGGTTTAATTTAAATTAGATCTATCTAACTAATAATTTATTTTGTAATTAATATTTATATAAAAATAAAATGATAAATAATTAAAATAAAAATTTAAAATTAAACTAAATAAAAATTAAAATGAAATTTATGATTTATTATTAATGTATACTAGTTTAATTGTTTAAGTATTTAGTGGTTTTGTCATTTAGGAGTTTAGCGATTTAGGTTTTTAGGCATTTAGTGGTTTATAGGTTTTATTTAAACAATAAAATAACATAAAAAAATTTAGTAATTTGTTCTCATTTCCATAGGTCATAACCTTTGAAAATATAATAATATTTAATATTTTTGAAATGTGAATATAATATTTAGTTATAATAATAGTAATAATTATATTTCATATAAATTCAATATAAACAATTTTATTGATATATATTATAATAATGATCAAAAATTAAATTATTAAACTATTAATAATAAGATTGATATTCATTAAAAATATTTATAAAACCCAAATTGAATTAAAATTAAAGTAAAATATATTACTTAATAATAATTTTTAATTTTTAAATTTTTACTTTTTTTATAAGCGTAAATACTTTTATTGATTAAAAATAAATTATTTAAATTATATTTCTCGCACTCATAATTTATTTTGTAATAAATATTTCTATAGAAATTAACTAATAAATAATTAAAATAAATATTTAAAATTATAATAAATAGAAATAAAAATTAGATTTATTAATTATTAAGTAGTATATAACGATTTAATGGTTTATGTATTTAGACATTATAAGATTTAGGAGTTTATTGATATAACTGTGTATGCATTGAGTGGTTATAGGTTTTATTTAAAAATTAAATAAACAAATTTTTTTTTATTATTTTTTGATATTTTCAAATGTTATAACCTTTGATAATATAATAATTTTTAAATTTTTTTCAAAAGTGAATTCAATATTTAGTTATAATAATCATTATATTTATATTTCATATAAATTCAATATAAATAATATTATTGATAAATATTCTAAAAATGATCAAAAAATAAATTAATAATCTATTATTAATAAGATATATATCAATTAAAATATAATTACAATACTTAAAATGATTCAGAAATAAAGCAAAATATATTAGTATATAATAAATTTTTGTTTTGAAATTTTTTATTATTTTTACAAGTTTATCTATATTTTTTGATGAAAAATAATTTATATAAATTATATCTGTCTAACTCATAATTTATATTGTAATTAATATTTAATAAAAATAAACGAATAAATAATTAAAATGAATATTTTAAATTATAATAAAAAAATAATATTGAGATTTATTATTTATTATTTATTATTTATTATTTATTATTTATTATTTAGGGTATACCAGTTTAAAAGGATTATCTATTTATGGTTTTCAAGATTTAGGAGTCATTGACTTAAGTGTTTAGGCATTTAGTAGTTTATAGGATTTATTTAAACAATGAAATAACAACAAAATTATTTTTGATATTTTCTCACATTTTCAAAGGTTATAACCTTTGAAAATAAAATAATTTTAAATTTTTTTAAAAATGTGAATACAATATTTAGTAATAAGAATCATTATAATTATATATAATATAATTATAAATATAAACAATTTTATTTATAGATATGATATCAATTATCAAAATATAAATTAATATGCTATTATTAATATGATAGATATAAATTAAAATATAATTGCAAAATCTAAAATTATTCAAAATCAACGTAAAATTTATTACCATATAATAATTTTTGTTTTTTAGGTTTTGCTTCTTTTTATAAGCTTATATTTTTTGTTGATGAAAAATAAATTATTAAATTATATTTAAGGTTTACGAGTTTAAAGTTTTAAGTATTTAGGGGCTTTTGTGTTTAGGAGTTTATAGATTTAAGTGTTTTTTCATTTAGTTGTCTATAATTTTTATTTAAACAATGATATAACAAAAAATTTATTTTTATTTTTTATTCTAATTTTTGAATGTTATAACCTTTGAATATATAAAAATTTCTAAATTTTTTTCAAATGTAAATATAATATTTAGTTATAATAATCTTAATAAATATAAGTCATTTAAATTCAATATAAATAATAACATTGCTAGATATTATAATAATGATCAATGAATAAATTAATAAACTATTATTAATAAGATAGATATTATTTAAAATATATTTGCAGAATCTAAATTTATTCAAAATCAAAGTATATATATTATTGAATAATAATTTTTTTTAATATTTTGCTTTTTTATAAGTTTATATTTTTGTTATTAAAAATAAATTATTTAAATTATATTTGTGTTCCTCATAATTTATTTTGTAATTTATAATTCTATAATAATAAACTAATAAATAATTAAAATAAATATTTAAAATTATAATGAATACAAATAAAATTGAGATTTATTATTTATTATTCAGGATATACAGGTTTAATGGTTTAATTATTTAGGTGTTTGGGGTTTAGTCATTTAAGTGTTTATGCCTTTGGTGATTTTATCTAATTTTGGAGGGTTATAACCTTTGAAAATATAATAATTTTTAATTTTTTTGAAAATGTGAATATAATATTTAGTTATAATAATCTTCATAATTATATATAATCTAAAATCAATATAAATAATTTTATTAATAGATATTATAATAATGATTAATAAATAAATTAATAAACTATTATTAATTAGAATGATCTAAATTAAAATATAATTGCAAAATTTAAAATTATTCAAAATTAAATTAAAATAACTTACAAAATAATAATATTTTGTTTTAAAAATTTTGCTTCATTTTATGATCTTATATTTTTTGATGAAAGATAAATTATTTATATTATATCCGTCTCACTAATAATTTATTTTGTAATTTATATTTCAATAAAAATAAACTGATAAATAATTAAAACGAATATTTAAAATTATAATGAATACTAAAAAAAATGAGATTTATTATTTATTATTTAGAGTATACTAATTTAAAGGCTTATGTATTTATGGACTTCGGGATTTAGGAGTTTAGTCATTAAGAATTTAGGTATTTTGTGGTTTATAGATTTTATTTAAAAAATCTAATAACAAAATATTTATTTTTTTATTCTTTCTTATTTTCAAATGTACCTTTGAAAATATAATAATTTTATGTAATAATAATTTAAATAATTATATATTATGTAAATTCAATATAAATAATTTTTTATAGATATTATGATGATGATAATAAAATAAAATAATAAACTATTATTAATAAGATAGATATTAAATAAAATTTATTTGCAAAACCTAAAATGATTCAAAATCAAAGTAAAATCTATTAATAAGATAGATATTAAATAAAACTATTATTAATAAGATAAAATATACAGGTTTAAAAAATTATATATTTATGAGTTTTGGGATTTAAGAATTTAGTGATTTAAGTGTTTAGGCATTTAGTAGTTTATAGGTTTTATTTAAAAAATAAAATAACAAAAAATTTTATTTGTTATTTGTTCTCATTTTTGAAGGATATAACCTTTGAAAATATAACAATTTTTAAATTTTTTTGAAATGTGAATACTATATTTAGTTATGATAATCGTAATAATTATATATCATGTAAATTCAATATAAACAATAATATTGAAATATATTATATTACTGAGCAAAAAATAAATTAATAAACTATTATTAATAAGATAGATATTATTTTAAATATATTTGCAAAACTGAAAATGATTCAAAATCAAAGTGAAATATTTAGTAAATATTAATTTTAAATTTATATATTTTTGTATCCATTTATAAGCTTATATATTTTTTGATGAAAAATAAATTATTTAAATTATATTTGTCTCACTATTAATTTATTTTTTAATTTAAATTTCTATAAAAATAAACAAATAAATAATTAAAATGTATATATAAAATTATAATGAATACTAATAAAAATGAGATTTATGATTTATTATTTCGGGTATACCTATTTAATAGTTTAAGTTTATGGTGGTTTTGGGCTTAATGACTTTATTGAATTATATGTTTGCACATTTATGTGTTTATAGATTTTATTTAATCAATGAAATAACAAAAATTTAATTTCTATGAATTTTCGAGATTTTCAAAGGTTATAACCTTTGAAAATATAATAATTTTTTAATAGTTCTAAAAAATGAATACAATACTTAGTTTTAATTATCTTAATAATTATATTTGATGTAAATTCAATATAAAAAATTTTATTAATATATAATAGTTTGATGATCAAAAAATAAATTAATATACTATTATTAATAAGATAGATATTAATTAAAATATATTTGCATAACCGAAAATAATTCGAAATCAAAGTAAATTATATTACTAAATAAAATTTTAAAATTTTGAAATTTAGTTTATTTTTATAAGCTTATATTTTTTTTAATAAAAAATAATTTATTTAAATTATATATGTCTCACTCATTATTTATTTTGTAATTAATATTTCTATAAAAATAAACTAAAAAATAATTACAATGAATATTTAAAATTATAATGAATACAAATAAAAATGAGATTTATTATTTATTATTTAGGTTATATGGGTTTAATGGTTTAAGTATTTAGGGGGTTTTGGGGTTTAGAAGTCTAGAGATTTAAATGTTTAGGCATTTAGTCGTTTATAAGTTTTATTTAAATAATAAAATAATAAAAAAATTATTTATGTAATTTTTTATCATTTTTGAAGGTTATAACCTTTGAAAATATAAAAGTTTTTTAATTTTTTTCAAATGTAAATATAATATTTAGTAATAATAATCTTAATAATTATAAGACATTTAAATTCAATATAAGTAATTTTATTGTTAGATATTATAAAATTGATCAAATAATAAATTAATAAACTATTCTTAATAAGATTGATAGCAATTAAAATATAATTGCAAAACCTATACATAATGATTCAAAATCATAGTAAAATATATTACTAAATAATAATTATTTGTTTTTAAATTTTTACTTCTTTTTATATGCTTATATTTTTTTTGATTATAAATAAATTATTAAAATTATAGTTGTCTCGCTCATTATTTATTTTGTAATTAATATATTTATAAAAAATAAACTAATAAATAATTAAAATGAATATTTAAAATTGTAATGAATACAAATTAAATTGAGATTTATGTTTTATTTTATGTGGTATACCGATTTAATGGATTGATTATTTAGTAGTTTTGTCGTTTAGCAGTTTATCAATTTATGTTTTTAGGAATTTAGTGGTTTATAGGTTAATTTATATCAAAAATTGTTAAAATTTTTTTTTTCGATTTTTTCTGATTTTCAAAGGTTTTAACCTTTTAAAATTAAATAATTTTTAAAATTTTTTGAAATGTGAAAACTATGTATAATTATATTAATATTACTAAGTATATATCATATAAATTCAATATAAATAATTTTAATGATTGATACTATAATAATGATCAAAAATTAAATTAATTAACTATTATTAATAATATAAATATTAATTAAAATATATTTACATAACACAAAATAATTCAAAATCAAATCAAAATATATTACTAAATAATAATATTTAATTTTTATAATTTTTCTTCTTTTTATAAGCTTATATTGTTTTTTATTAAAATTAATTATTAAAATGAATATATGTCTCACTCGAAATTTATTTTGTAATTGATTTTTCTAAAAAATTAAACTATAAATAATTAAAATTAATTTTTAAAATTATAATAAATAGAAATAAAAATGAGATTAATTATTTATTAAGTAGTATATAGCTGTTAAAAGGTTTATGTATTTAGGGGTTTCGGGATATATGAGCATAATTATTTAAGTAAGTAAGCATTTAATGAAGTAATTAAGCAATTGAAGAAGACTCAAGCGAACATTTCCATCTATAGGGTTTATTTAAAAAATGAAATAACAAAAAAATTTTTTTTTTTTATTTTTTCACATTTTCAAAGGTTATAACCTTTGAAAATTTAATAATTTTAAAATTTTTTTCAAAAGTGAATACAATATTTAGTCATAATAATCATTATATTTATATATCATATAAATTCAATATAAACATTTTTATTGATAAATATTCTAATAATGATGAAAAAATAAAATAATAATCTATTATTAATAAGATAGATACTATTTAAAATATATTTACAAAACCTAAAATGATTCAGAAGCAAAGCAAAATATATTACTATATAATAATTTTTTGTTTTGAAATTTTTTTTTTCTTTTAAAAAGTTTATCTATATTATTTTGGTGAAAAATAATTTATATAAATTATATTTGTATAACTCATACTTTATTTTGTAATTAATATTTATATAAAATTAAACAAAGAATTAATTAAATTTGAATATTTAAAATTAAAATAAAAAAAATGAGATTTATTCTTTATTATTTAGGATATACCGGTTTAATTTAAATTAGATCTGTCTCACTAATAATTTATTTTGTAATTAATATTTCTATAAAAATAATCTGATAAAAATTTAAAATAACAATTAAAATTATACTGAATAATTAAAATAATTTATTTTGTTCATTTCTCAACTCAAGAATGATTGCTAAAGCTCTAACCAAAATAATAGTAACTTTTACTTTATATCAATTATGTCTCATCATATTTGATGTTGAATCACTGGGCTATCAAAGGTAATTTGACTCATGTATGCTAACAGACTAAACCAATGTTGTACCCCAATGTGATTAAATAACTAGTTGTTGAGGATGCTATTTATATTGATTATTGTAATTTCTTCTAAAATATCTTTCATGCACACACTCAAATCAATTTTTTTAAAACATACTTCTCCTCAAAAAAAATAACCACCATGTAAGCTATTAGTACAAACTACCCCCTGGGTGGTTTGAGTAGTACAAGAAGTATGGGCTTTCATTCAATCAAGAATCAAAAAATTTATTTTATTGGCATGTCTAAGCCTTTTTTTAATATCCTCGTGGATATGAAAAATATCATTTCTTTCTTTTTATATTAAAATACTTATGTACACAAGCTCACAATACTCAAAAAGGTGTAAATGAATTATATTCAAATGTATAAAAGGTTTTAATCATTGCTCATAATATTAGTATTGCATATTGACACTTGAGGTCACAAATCAAAAAAAATGCCATAATGATATTTCCAATCCCAAGAATTTTAGCTATAGAATGTTATAAAGAGTAGTACTCAAGCTTTTACTTTTTATAGGGTCATCACTTTTTCTCTTGAGGAATGTCCAAAGTTAAAATCATTCCTAGTGTAATGACTTTGTAATATAAAGATAAAATGCACAAGCTATGGTCATATCCAATACTGTGACCAAGTATTATAATGATTAAATATGTATTCATGATCATTCTTAAAGCCATTACAATATGTTCAACAGAGAGACACAAGTTATGGCATATTCTCATTGATATGATTTTATGTTCTAGAGACAAAATATACAATCATGATTATTGCTAATGCTACAATAATCTAAAGCAAGAAAGAGACTGAATCCATAACACACCCCTTGAGGCATGACTTTGTGTTAAATATACAAAAAGATAAATCTATGAAATTCCTAAAAGTTGTGAATTTCAATTTAAATTTAACACTTAATCATTTGATTATAAAACTACAAAACATGAGATTTAGGATTTAAGGTTTATGGACCGGAGATATAGTTTATGGTTTACGGTTTAGGATTTAATGTTTAGGGTTTATGGTTTTTTTTTGTTTTTTTTTTTGGAAAATACACATTTTATTTATCATTTAGGCACAAAACTTACAAGAAACTAAAAAGCTGACTAATTTAGGCCAGCCCACCAAATCTTATGCACCTTAATGATTATATTCATAAAATACTTAAAAAAACATAATGACTAAGAATTCCAAGCGTACTAATACAACTAAAATCACGTGGCATTCCAGGACATGAGAGTTGGCATTGAGTCATTATGCGCACAGCATTCTTTCCATTTAGATTTGTCCAAGCTTTTTTGAGGAACCTAAATGATGCACCGTATTAAAACTATACAAATATAAGATCGTGCATGTGTGTTACATGCATCATCAAGCATTTGCATATGTCATTGCTATGCAATGGAATACATGTAAAACTGAATACCCATAAATCCACAAGTCCATATCTACGGCACTTTGTTAATTTATTCTCACCTCTGAATTCAACATTCTTTTGCTCCAATGATCCTCAAAAGAGTATCTCTTGGGTTAGAATGCTTAGTCCTCTAGCTCCAAGATGTGGCTGTATGTTGCACCAACAAAATATCAAAAAATATGCATGCATCGGTGTGCATGTGTGATGAGGTCCATCTGATAGTTTAATTATCTATGCGTACAATCAAGCTAGAATACAAGTAATATACAATATGCTATAAATATTAGTCTACTGCTCCAGGGAGTTTAGCATCGCCTGATGTGTATTTACAAAATGCATTAGTGGGTCCCACTTAGAGATACTCATGGGTCTAGTTGCCCTCATTGCATGCTACATAGAGAACATACAAGATTGTGTGTGTGAGTATGTCATGATCCGTCTCTACAAGTACATGGTGCATACAAAGTCCAAAATACAAATAAGACTACAAACATAAACTACATGTTTGAATCTTTTGCTCCTGTATGGCTGGTCTGGACTCCTTTGCTTACTGGCCCTGCTTTGTGATGATTCGCATTTTTCTGGCTCTCCAATTAATCATGGATTACCCGCTACTCTTGTAGGGTGATGGTTGGGTGGCTCTCTATGCTGTCTGATATGGCTAGTGGGACCCACTCCTAGCTACTTATGGGTTTACTCCTGACACTTTGCTTGGTCTCGTTAGTTGTCTGAATGTTATAATCCCGGCTTTCTAGTGGGGCCCTCTACAAGCTGGAGGACCATACTTCTGGCTGCTTCCAGGACTTGCTGGCCCCTCTAAATGCTACACCAAAATGGACAAGAATATGTGCTCGTGTGTACTGTGGTTCGTCGCTATGTGTGTGTGGTGCAGTAGTATCAGGGGTTAGGAGTTTAGTAATTAAATAATTTAGCTATTTTGTGGTTTATAGGTTTTATTTAAATAATTAAATAACAAAAAAATTATTTTTATAATTTTTTCTTATTTTCAAGCTTATAACCATTGAAAATATTATAATTTTTAATTTTTTTTCAAATGTTATTAATATATTTAATTATAATAATCATAAAAATTAAATATCATGTAAATTCAATATAAATAATTGTATAGATTGATATTATAATATTGATCATAAAATAGATTAATAAACTATTATTAATAATATAGAAAATAATTAAAATATATTTGCAAAACCTAAAATGATTCAAAATCAAAGTCAAATATATTACTAAATAATAATTTTTTATTTTTAAATTTTTGATTCTTTTTATAAGCTATAAATTTTTTTGATGAAGATAAATCATTTAAATTATATTTGTCTCATTCATAATTTTATTTTGCAATTAATATTTCTATAAAAATAAACAAATAAATAATTAAAATGAATATTAAAATTATAATGAATACAAATAAAAATGTGATTTATGATTAATTATTTAGGGTATACCTGTTTAATGCTTTAATTATTTAGGAGTTTAGGAGTTTAGTGATTTAATTGCTTAGGCATTTAGTAAATTATGTTTTATTTAAATAATGAAATAACAGAAAAATTATTTTTCAAATTTTTTATCAATTTTGAAGGTTATAAACTTTATAAATATAATAATTTTTAAATTTTTTTCAAATGTGAATTCAATATTTAGTTATAATAAACTTAATAATTATATATCCTGTAAATTAAAAATAAACAATTTTATTGATAGATATTAATAAACTAAATATAAATATAATAATGATCAAAAAATAAATTAATAAACTATTACTTATTGATAGATATTTATATATTATTTATAAATACTTAAACATTTAAAGATGGTTTAAATTTTTAAGTATTTAAGGGTTTTGGGGTTTAGGTGTTTAATGATTTAAGCTTTTAGGCATTTTTTGTTTATAGGTTTTATATAAACAATAAAATCACAAAAAATTTATTTTTGTGATTTTATCTCATTTTCAAAGATGATAACCTTTAAAAATATAATACTTTTTAAATTATTTTCAAATGTAAATATAATATTTAGTTATAATAATCTTTATAATTATATATCATGTAAATTCAATATAAACAATTTTATCGATAAATATTCTAATAATGATCAAAAAATAAATTAATAATCTATTATTAATATGATAGATATCAATTAAAATATAATTACAAAACCTGAAATGATTCAGAAGCAAAGCAAAATATATTACTATATAATAATTTTTTGTTTTTAAAATTTTTTTTCTTTTAAAAAGTTTATCTATAATATTTTGATGAAAAATAATTTATATATATTATTTGACTAGCTCAATTTATTTTGTAATTATTATTTATATATAAATAAATAAATAATTAATTAAAATGAATATTTAAAATTATAATGAAAAAAATGAGATTTATTATTTATTATTTTAGGATACTGTTTTAATTTAAATTAGATGTGTCTCACTAATAATTTATTTTGTAATTAATATTTCTATAAAAATAAACTAATAAATAATTAAAATAAAAATGTAAAATTATACTGTATGAAATTTAAAATGAGATTTATGATTTATTATTACTGTATACCAGTTTAATGGTTTATGTATTTAGAGGTTTTTTCATTTAGGATTTTAGCAATTTATGTTTTTAGGCTTTTAGTGGTTTATACATTTTATTAAAAAAAATAAAATATCAAAAAAAAATTTTATAATTTTTTCTCATTTTCATAGCTTATAACCTTTGAAAATATAATAATATTTAAAATTTTTTAAATGAGAATACAATACTTAGTTATAATAATATTAATAATTATATATCATATAAATTCAATAAATAATTTTATTGATATATATTATAATAATGATCAAAATTAAATTTATAAACTATTGATATTAAGATTGATATTAATTAAAAAATAATTACGAAACCCAAATTGATTCAAAATTATAGTAAAATATATTTCCGGATAACAATTTTTAATATTTAAATTTTTACTCATTTTATAAGCATATATATTTTTTAAATTATATTTGTCGCACTCATAATTTATTTTGTAATAAATATTTCTATAAAAATAAACTAATAAATAATTAAAATGAATATTTAAAATTAAAATAAATAGAATTAAAAATTAGATTTATTAATTATTAAGTAGTATATAACAGTTTAATGGTTTATGTATTTTGGCATTACGGGGTTTATGAGTTTACTGATTTAACTGTGTATGTATTTAGTGGTTTATAAGTGTTATTTAAAATAAAATATCAAAAAATTTATTTTTTTTATTTTTTGATATTTTCAAAGGTTATAACCTTTGAAAATATAATAATTTTAAATTTTTTTCAAATATGAATACTATATTTAGTTATAATAATCATTATATTTATATATCATATAAATTCAATATAAATATTTTCATTAATAAATATTCAAATAATGATCAAAGAATAAATTAATGATCTATTATTAATATGATAGATATCAATTTAAATATAATTACAAAACCTAAAATGATTCAGAAATAAAGCAAAATATATTACTATATAATATTTTTTTGTTTTGAATTTTTTTATTTTAAAAAGTTTATTTATATTTTTTTGATGAAAAATAATTATATAAATTATATTTGTCTAACTCAATTTATTCTGTAATTAATAATTATAAAAAATAAACGAATAAATATTAAATATGAATATTTTAAATTATCATGTAAAATATAATATTTAAATTTATTATTTGTTATTTAGGTTATACCGGTTTAAAATGATTATCTATTTAAGGTTTTCGAGATTTAGGAGTTATTTATTTAAGTCTTTAGGCATTTAGTGGTTTATAGGATTTATTTAAACAATGAAATAACAAAAAAATTATTTTTGTTATTTTTTAACATTTTCAAATGTTATAACATTTGAAAATATAATAATTTTAAAATTTTTTTAAAATGTGAATAAAATATTTAGTAATAATAATAATTATAATTATATATAATATAAACTAATTATAAATAATTTTATTGATAGATATGATATCAATTATCAAAAAATAAATTAATAAACTATTATTAATATGATAGATATAAATTAAAATATAATTACAAAACAAAAAATGATTTAAAATCAAAGTAAAATTTATTACTAAATAATAATTTTTTGTTTTTAAATTTTTAACTTATTTTTATAAGATTATATTTTTTTTATTATAAGTAAATTATTAATATTATATTTGTCTGACTAATTATTTATTTTGTAATTAATATTTATATAAAAAATAAACTAATAAATAATTTAAAATGAATATTTAAAATTATAATGAATACAATTTAAAATGAGATTTAAGATTTATTATTGCTGTATATGTAATTTATTTTTTGATAATCTGTTCTTATAACCAAATATTTTTTCTTTTTTAATATTTTCATGTAAGTACAGGAAAGGAAATATTAAGAGGCCGGGGATGCAGTAGTAGCACAATAATAGAGGTCTAGCTGACAGGCCAGCTGGCCGAAATTGGAGTAGAGCCTGACCCGTCTCATGATTCGACCCACTCCGGTTAAATGAACCGAGATAAATTTTAATATAAAATGTTTTGTAATTTTATTTTTGGGTGGCTATTTCTGGACCCGTGGAACTGTTCATCGCCTCTCTCTCATTCTCTCTATGCGATTTATCCCGACTATTCTATGTGCTACATACTATAAGACATTTCTTTTGCTTTAATCTGTAATGCATATGCATTTTCTGGTGGATTTAGCTAGTCGTACTGAGTGCCTAGCAAACCACATTATTTTCGTTATTTATTTCTCGTTTTTTGATTCTAACATGGATGGTTTCTGAATTGTGATATATATATATATATTGCTTGTTTTATGTTGTTTCTGTGTTTCTTTATCTCAATCTCGCTACCGTGGAAGCACAATTGCCCAACAATTATATATGGTATACCAGTTTAATGGATCGATTATTTAGGGGTTTTGTCATTTAGGAGTTTAGCAATTTATGTTTTTAGGCAATTAGTGGTATATAGGTTTTATTTATATAAAAAAAATAAAATTTTTTTTTTGAATTTTTTTAAATTTTCAAAGGTTATAACCTTTAAAAATAAAATAATTTTTAAAATCTTTTGAAATGTGAATACCATGTATAATTATATTATTCTTATTAATTATATATCATATAAATTCAATATATATAATTTTAAAGATAGATATTATAATAATGATCAAAAATTAAATTAATAAACTATTATTAATAATATAAATATTAATTAAAATATATATTTAAATGACACAAAATGATTCAAAATCAAATAAAAATATATTACTAAATAATAATATTTAATTTTTAAATTTTTCTATCTTTTTATAAGCTTATATTTTCTTATGATTAAAAATAAATTATTTAAATAATATCAGTCTCACTCGAAATTTATTTTGTAATTAATTTTTCTAAAAATTAAAATATAAATAATTAAAATGAATATTTAAAATTATAATAAATAGAAATAAAAATGAAATTTATTATTTATTAAGTAATATACACCTGTTATAAGGTTTATGTATTTAGGTGTTACGGGTTTTATAAGCTACTGATTTAAGTAAGTAAACATTTAGTGGTCTATAGTTTTTATTTAAAAAAGAAATAACAAAAAATTTATTTTTTGTATTCTTTCTCATTTTATAAGATTAAAACCTTTGAAAATATAATAATTTTTAAATTTTTTTAAAAGTGAATACAATATTTATTTATAATAATCATAATAATTATATATCAATAAATTCAAAATAAATAATTTTATTCATAGATATTCTAATAATTATCAAAAAAATAAATTAAAAATCTATTATGAATAAGATTGATATTACTTAAAATATAAAATCAAAACCTAAAATGATTCAAAAGCAAAGAAAAATATATTACTTAATAATAATTATTTGTTTTTAAATTTTTATTCTTTTTCTACGCTTATCTATTTTTTGCTGAAAAATAATTTTTAGAAATTATATTTTTAACTCATAATTTATTTTATAATTAATATATTTATATAAATAAATAACTTAACAATCAAAATGAATTTTATAAATTATAATGAAAACAAATAAAAATGAGATTTGTTAATTATTATTTAGTGTATAACGGTTTAAAGGATTTTCTATATAGGGGTATCGAGATTTTGTAGTTTAGTGATTTAAGTGTTTAGACATTTAGTGATTTATAGGTTTTATTTAAACAATGAAATAACAAAAAAAATATTTTTTTATTTTTCACATGTTCAAAGGTTATAATCTTTGAAAATATAAAAATTTTAAAACTTTGTTTCAAATGTGAATATAATATTTAGTTATAATAATTATTAAATTTATATATCATATAAATTCAATATAAACATTTTTATTGAAATATATTCTAAAAATGATTAAAAATAAATTAATAATCTATTATTAATAAGCTAGATATCAATTAAAATATAATTACAAATCCTAAAATGATTCAGAAATAAAGCAAAATATATTACTATATAATATTTTTTTGTTCTTAATTTTTTTCTTCTTTTATTAAATTTATCTATTTTTTTTGGTGGAAGAATAATTTATACAAATTATATTTGTATAACTTATAATTTATTTTGTAATTAATATTTATATAAAAATAAACAAATAAATGATTAAAATGAATATTTAAAAGATAATGCAAAAAATAAAAATGAGATTTATTATTTATTATTTAGGATATACAAGTTTAAAATTTATATCTATTTAGGGTTTTCGAGATTTAGAAGTTTTTGATTTAAGTATTTAGGCATTTAATGGTTTATATGTTTTATTCAAATAATGAAATAATAAAAAATTTAATTTTGATATATTTTCAAATTTTAAAGGTTATAACATTTGAAAATATAATAATTTTAAAATTTTTAAAAATGTGAATACAATATTTAGTAATAATAAATCTTATAACTATATATAATATAAACTAAATATAAACAATTTTATTGATAGATATTATATCAATTATCAAAAAAAAATAAATAAACTATTATTAAAATGATAGATATAAATTCAAATATAATTAAAAACCTAAAATTATTTAAAATCAAAGTAAAATTTATTACTAAATAATAATTTTTTTTTTAGTTTTTGCATCATTTTATCAGCTTATATGTTTTTTTGAAAAAAAATATATTATTTAAATTATATTTGTATCACTTATAATTTATTTTGAAATTAATATTTCTATAAATTATTTAAATTATATTTAAGGTTTACTTGTTTAAATGTTTAAGTATTTAGGGGTTTCACGGTTTAGGAGTTTAGATATTTATGTTTTTAGGCATATAATGGTTTATAAGTTTTATTTAAACAAAGATATAACAAAAAATTTATTTTTGTTATTTTTTCTCATTTTTGAAGGTTATAAACATTGAAAATATAACAATTTTTAAATTTTTTTATATGTGAATACTATATTTAGTTATGATAATCTTAATAATTATATATCATGTAAATTCAATATAAACAATTATATTAAAATATATTATATTAATGATCAAAAAATAAATTAATAAATTATTATTAATAAGATAGATATTATTTTAAATATATTTGCAAAACCTAAATTTATTCAAAACCAAAGTAAAATATATTACAAAATAATACTTTCTTTGATGTTTTGCTTCTTTTTATAAGTTTATCTTTTTTGTTATTAAAAGTAAATTATTTAAATTATATTGACCTCCTCATAATTAATTTTTAATTTATAATTCTATAAAAATAAACTAATAAATAATTAAAATGAATATTTAAGATTATAATGAATACAAATAGAATAGAGATTTATTATTTATCATTCAGGATATACTAGTTAAATTGTTTAAGTATTTCGGGGGTTTGGTATTGAGTGATATAAGTGTTTAGGCCTTTAGTGATTTATAGTTTTTATTTAAAAAATACAAAAAAAAATTAAATTTTTTGATTTTTTTTTGATTTTTTTTTAATTTGTGAAGGTTATAACCTTTGAAATTAAATTAATTTTAAATTTTTTTTAAATGTGAATATAATATTCAGTAATAATAATCTTAATAATTATACATAATTTAAACTCAATATAAATAATTTTATTAATAGATATTATAATAATGATCAATAAAAAATTAAGAAACTATTATTATTAAGAATGATATAAATTAAAATAAAATTTCAAAATCTAAAATGATTTAAAATAAAAATAAAATATATTACTAAATAATTAATTTTTGTTTTTAAAATTTTGCCTCTTTTTATAAAGATATATTTTTTTTTTGATGAAAAATAAATTATTTAAATTAGATCTTTCTCACTAATAATTTATTTTGTAATTATTATTTATATAAAAATAAACTGATAAATAATTAAAATAAAAATTTAAAATTATACATAATAAAAATTAAATAGAGATGTATGATTTTTTATTAATGTACACCTATTTAATGGTTTAAGTATTCAGAGGTTTTATCGTTTAGGAGTTTATCAATTTATGTTTTTAGGCATTAGTTGTTTATAGGTTTTATTAAAATAAGAAAATAACAAAAAAAAATTTGTAATTTTTTCTCATTTTCATAGGTTATAACCTTTGAAAATATAATAATATTTAAAATTTTTTGAAATGTGAATACAATATTTAGTTATAATAATATTAATAATTATATATCATATAAATTAAATATAACAATTGTATTGTTGTATAATATAATAATCATCAAAATTTAAATTAATAAACTATTAATAAAAAGATTGATATTAATTAAAAAATATTTACAAAACCCAAATTGATTCAAATTAAAGTAAAATATATTACTTGATAATAATTTTTAATTTTTAAATTCTTACTTCTTTTATAAGCATATATTCTTTTTGATTAAAAATAAATTAATTAAAATATATATGTCGCTCTCATAATTTAATCTGTAATAAATATTTCTTTAAAATTAAACTATTAAATAATTAAAATGAATATTTAAAATTATAAGAAATAGAAATAAAAATTAGATTTATTAATTATTAAGTAGTATATTGTGGTTTAATGTTTAATGTATTTAGGCATTCTGATGTTTAGGAATTTACTAATTTAAAAGTGTATGCATTTAGTGGTTTATTGGTTTTATTAAAAAAATAAAATAATAAAAAATTTATTTTTATTATTTTTTGATATTTCAATGGTTATAACCTTTGAATAAATAATAATTTTAATTTTTTTTTAAATGTGAATACAATATTTAGTTATAATAATCATTATATTTATATTTCATATAAATTCAAAATAAATAATTTTATTGATAAATATTCTAATAATTATCAAAAAATAAATTAATAATCTATTATTAATAAGATAGATATCAATTAAAATATAATTACAAAACCTAAAATGATTCAGAAGAAATGCAAAATATATTACTATATAATAATTTTTTCTTTTGAAATTTTTTTTTCTTTTAAAAAGTTTATCAATAATTTTTTGATGAAAAATAATTTATATAAATTATATTTGTCTAACTCAATTTATTTTGTAATTTATATTTATATATAAATAAATAATTAATTAAAATGAATATTTAAAATTATAATTAAAAAAATGAGATTTATTATTTATTATTTAGGGATACCGGTTTAATTTAATTAGATTTGTCTCACTATTAATTTATTTTCTAATTTATATTTCTATAAAATAAATTGATAAATAATTAAAATAAAAATTTAAAATTATACTGAATAAAATTTAAAATGAGATTTATGATTTATTATTAATGTATACCAGTTTAATGTTTTAAGTAATTAGAGATTTAGTCGTTAAAAGTTTAGCGATTTATGTTTTTAGGCTTTTAGTGGTTTATTGGTTTTATTTAAAAAAATAAAATAACAAAAATAATTTCTATAATTTGTTATCATTTCATAGGTTATAACATTTGAAAATATAATAATATTTAAAATTTTTTGAAATTTTAATACAATATTTTGTTAATATAATATTAATAATTATATATCATATAAATTTAATATAAATAATTTTATTGATAGATATTATAAAAATGATCAAAAATTAAATTTATAAACTATTATTATTAAAATAGATATTAATTAAAAAATATTTACAAGACCCAAATTTATTCAAAATAAAAGTAACTTATATTACTTGATAATAATTTTTAATTTTTAAATTTATACTTCTTTTATAAGCATATATTTTTATTAGATAAAAAATATATTATTTAAATTATATATGTCCCACTCATAATTTATTTTGTAATAAATATTTCTAAATAAAAAAACTAATAAATAATTAAAATGAATATTTAAAAATATAATAAATAGCAATAAAAATTAGATTTATTAATTATTAAGTAGTATTTAGCGGTTTAATGGTTTATGTATTTAGGCATTACAGGGTTTTAGGAGTTTACTAATATAACTTTATATACATTTAGTAGGGCTGCTCATGGGACTCAGATTCGCGACCCTGACCCGAAGTCTTGTCCCGAAAGAATCGGGACTAAAAAAATCTGTTGACTTTGACTTTTCCCATCCCATTCTGTCATGTATTTTTTCTTTTGGGATGGTTCCGGATCTTAAGCAATATCCATCCCGAGAACTGTCTCGTCCTAAAAAATCGATACTATAACTAGGAATATATATATAACATGAAGATGCCATCAATTCCGCTACTGCCCATCCAATTCCGATGCACCTTTTGCTGTTCTGATGAGTTACATGCCACCTCATGCCATTCCAGCCGTGTTAAGTTAGGTCCATCCCTTGTTCATCGCACTTCTGGTTGCCTCCACCGTGACTCAGATGCCACCAGCCTTTTTTGTTTGTTTTTCTGACGAGAATTGAGTGATTAATTATTATTATTATTATGTGTCTCAGTCAGTTTTGTTGAGTATTGGTTGTGGTGTTGTGGTTGGGCCGAATGAGAGGGCTGAATGTGTTACAGTTAGTTTTGTAGAGCTTGCTTGTTTGAAATATTTATATGTATTCATACTTAACATATCATATTAATTAATGGCAATGAAGATGAGACAATCCAGCGGTAAACGAAAAATACAATAAATTGAAGATGATCACATCTCAAATGATCAAAGTATTGGTAAATCCAATCATCATTTTTTCATGAACCCTCCTATTGTTACGGCAGGTTCTTCAATTCCAATTGTAAAAGAAAGTCAAGGTACATCTGAACCTCAAGCTCATAAAAAGTATAAGTCTGATGTTTGGAAAACTTATGAGATATAAGTTGATTCAGAGGGAAATGAAACTGGTAGGGCAGCTTGTATATGGTGCAGGAAAGAATATTTGCAAAAAGTGATCAAGGTACTTCGGGTTTATGGAAATACCCGAGATAGACTTGTAGGAAATTTCCACACAAAAAAGAATAAATAGAAGTTTTCAAAGTTAAAGACAAATCACAATCTTTGGTGAGTTTCACTAAAGGTACTAGTTCAGAGGATAACAAATTAACTTTTTGGCAATTTGATCAACAACTAGTTAGGGAGGCTTTGGTGAAAATGATCATAAAAGATGAATTGCCTTTTTGTTTTGTTGAGAGGGATGAGTTCAAGGAGTTTTGTTAAGTTAGTGTGCCTCAATTTAAAATTCAATCTTGGCACTCTACTCTAAGGGATTGGTTTTCTTTATTTGTGAATGAAAAGAAGAAATTATTTGATACCATATCATCTCATTGTTATAGAGTTTCATTGACTACCGACACTTGGACTAGCATTCAAAATTTGTCTTATATATGTTTGACTGTTCATTTATTTGATTCTCAATGGAATATACATAAAAGGCTTTTAAACTTTTGGGTAATTAAAAGTCATTCTGGAGTTAATATTAAAAATGCTATTGAGATTTCCATGAATGAATAGGGTTTGAGAAAGTTGATGTGCATTACTGTGGACAATGCATCAAATAATGGTGTTGCAGTTGAACAATTGAAAAAAAGGCTTGTGAAGAAAAGTGTTGTACCTTTGAGAGGCGAGCTTTTTCATATGAGATGTTGTGCTCATATCCTAAACTTTTTTGTCAGAGATGGCATTGCAGTAGTTGAGGGTGCTATTCTAAAAATTAGAGGTGTGGTGAAATATGTAAGGAGCAGTACTAAAATATTTGATATGTTTAAGTTATGTGTTGAAGAAGCAAACTTGTCATGTGGATCTTCATTGCAATTAGATTGTCCTACAAATGGAATTAACTTATTTGATGATACAAACTGATATAAAATATCAAAAATAATTTGATAAGTTGGAGGACAAAGACAAAAGGTTTTTGAAGGAGTTTGGTTCAAACGTTCCAACTGAGAGAGACTGAACAAACGCCAAAATTTTGGCTCGTTTCTTGAAAACTTTTTATGAGGTAACTTGTAAATTTTCTGGCTCATAATATTCTACCTCTATTGTTTATTTTCCTGAGATTATTCGAATTTTGAAAGAAATTGAGATTTGTGAAAATAGTCGAGATACAATGGTGTCTAAAATGGGTATGAACTTGAGGCATAAATTCAACAAATATTGGGGTTCTCTTCAGTCAACAAATATTATGCTTTTTGTCGCAGTAGTGTTGGATCCTAGATATAAGCTCAAATATCTCAACGTTAAGTACACTTAGCATTATGGAGAGTAATTGGCTAAAAATTTGGTGAAAAAGGTTATAAATGCTTTAAATGAGATGATGGATGATTATAAAAATTTAAATGAAGATGAATCAAAAGAAGATGATTTCTCTTCTACTGTGTTGAATAAAAATGATGATTTCTTTGATGGTAGTGATACTTATGTTGGTGATTTTTTTGTTGATTTGGAGAAAGAACAAGAAGTTGCAGCTTTGGAAGAGTTGGATAGACTTGGAGGACAAACTTAAAAAAAATAGAATTGATTTTGATCTTCTAAACTGGTGGAAGGTAAATGAGGTTAGGTATCCTTCTTTGGTAATTGTAGCAAGGGATGTATTTGCTATACAAACATCTACTGTGGCCTACGAATCTACATTTACCATTGGGGAAAAAACTTTAGATTAATTTAGGTGTTCTTTAACTCCTATTACAACTGAAGTTCTCATATGTCTACAAGATTGGTTTAGAAGCTCAAAATTAACCTAGCTGAAATTAAAGAATTAGTTCAAGACCTTGATGATAATGAATCAGGTTAGTATACAAACCTTGTAAATTTTAATTTCACTTTTACTTATTTTATTCATTAAATGTAATAAAAATATGGTTCAATTACAATTTTCAGAGGGGTCACAAGATCCAAATATTCTTCAAACTATAGTTGGCCAACTAAATTTGGAATGGGTGTATTAAATTTTATAAGGTAATATTTTGTTTTTTTATTACTCTTTCATCTTAGAAATTTATGTCTACATGATTAATCATATTTTTCATCTTTGGTTGTCCTTCTACAGTGGAGGAAGAAAAGGGAGGAGTTGCAGAAGAGATATTAATTGGGTTTGGATTTCATTGCTGTTTCGGGAAGGACCTTTGAAATGATCATTATCATGGTTGTTATTAGTTGTATATTTTTTTGTTATATTAAGCTGCCTAATTTTAGCAATTACTTAAGTAGTAATTGATGTTACCAATGTTTGTGGTCATCTTTATCTATTCCTTAATATTTAAGTAATTGTTAAAAAAATGTAGTATTGCTATTATGGTTAACTTTCACTCGTCTGAACAAAGCCAACTTGTGAAAAACAAAGAACCAAATTAAGCACACAACTCGGTCCGTGTTCTATTTAACATTTTCTATCCTTTTCTAGCACATCAAACTTTGACAAGTAATGGAACTCGTTTGCGGTATTCAGTCTATTTGACTAAACAAAATTGGCCCAATTTGAGGTTGAAAAGATACATAACTAGGAATGATAAATGGGTACACACAAAGGGTTTCGACTGAGACTAATATGATCGGGTTTGAAGAAAATAAATTGAAAAAAAATCTTCCGAACTTCGTTCCGTCCCGGAACCATTTTATCCTACCCAAAATCCCCGATCTCCGTCCTGTCCCATCCCGATATTTTCAACCAATGGGACGGATCTGTATCTTCAAAAAAATCACCGACAGTGGGAAGGGACTGGAGATTTGTAATCCCCATTCCATGCCGTCACATGAGCACCCCTAGACTTGAGTGTTTTATAGGTTTTATTTTCAAAAAATAAAATAACAAAAAAATTTATATTTATTATTTTTTGATATTTTCAAAGGATAAAACCATGTGAAAAATATAATAAATTTTAAAAATTTTTTTAAATGTGAATACAATTTTAGTTATACTAATCATTATATTTATCTATATTATAATTCAATATAAACAATTTTTTTGATAAATATTCTAATAATAATCAAAAATAAATTAATAATTCATTAATAATAAGTTAGATATTAATTAAAATATAATTACAAAATTAAAAGGATTAATAAGCAAAGAAAAATATATTACTATATAATAATTTTTTGTTTTTGAATTTTTTATTCTTTAAAAAGTTTATCTATATATTTTAATGAAAAATAATTTATATAAATTATATTTGTCTAACTCATAATTTATTTTATAATTATTTTTAAAATAAACAAATAAATAATTAAAATGAATATTTAAAGTTATAATAAAAAAAATGAGATTTATTATTTATTATTTATTATTTAGGATAACGGTTTAATTTAGATTTGATCCGTCTCACTAATAATTTATTGTAATTAATATTTCTATAAAATAAACTGATAAATAATTATATAAAATTAAAATTATATTG
>JAREIK010004948.1:0-13954 GCA_029783825.1 Sapria himalayana
TATACATATAAGAAGATAGGCATATCAATATATAGGCATATAGATATATAGATTATAGATTGATAGATGGTTAAGATTGATAGATAGACCAATAGACATGTAGACAGATAGATAGTTATACAATAGATAGATAGATTTATAGATAGATAAACAGATAGATAGATAGCAGACAGACATATATTTAATATTTAGATAGATATATAGATAGATTTTATAAACAAATAGACAGATAAATAGAGATAGATAGATAGATAGATAGACATATAGAAGATAAACAGATAGATTGTAAACAGAATACATATAGATAGATAGACAGATTGACAGATAGATAGATAGACATAATATAGATGGACGGATACAAATAGAGATAAAGATAGACAAATAGACATGGTAGACAGATTTACAGTTAGATTGGTAGATAGATAGATATATAGATAGATAATTAATAGACGGTAGATAGACAGACATATAAATAAATAGATAGATAGCCAGATATATATAGATAGATAGATAGAGACATGTAGATAAATAGCAGATAGTCAAATAGATAGATAGATAGATAGATAGAAAGAAAGAAGGATAGTTATATATATAGATAGATATATAGATAGAAAGATAGATATACAAATATGCAGATAGATAGATTGACAGATAAACATATAGATAGATTGATGATAGATAGATTAGATATATATATATATATAGATAGATAGTTAGATAGATAGATAAACATATATATATATATATATATATATATAGTCAGATAGATAGATATATAGATATATACACATGTATACTTATAGATAGATCGACATATAGAAAGATTTATAGATAGACATATAAATATATAGATAGGTATAGAGATAGCTCGATAGATCGATAGACAGATAAATAGATAATAGGTAGAAAGAGAGACAAATAGATAGATAGAAATTTATACATATAGACAAATCGTCACATAGACAAATATTGATGACAGATAAATATATAAAAGATAGACTGATAGATAGATAGTCAAATGGATAGATAGAAGATAGTAGATAAAGGATAGAAGATAGACAACTTGATAGATAGACATAAATAATAGATAGATAGATAGATAGAAATAGATAAATATATAGACAGATAGAAAATATTCAAATAGATAGGTAGATACATAGATAGCTAGAACAAAAAGGCACATAGATGGAGAGACTGATAGACCAGATAGATACATAGTCACATAGCTAGCCAGTTAGATAAATAGATAGATTGATAAAAAGATAGATAGAAATATAAAAAGAAAAAAGAACGATAGATATATAGATATAAAGATATCTATATATATATAGTTAGATAGATTAATAGATAGAAATATAGACAAATAAACATATAGATAAAAGATAGACTGTTAGACAGATAGACATATAAAAATATAGATAGATCGATAGATAAATAGACATATAGACATATTTATAGATAGATAGATAGACCGATAGACATATAGATGTATAGGTAGATATGCATATAGATAGGCAGATAGGCAGTTAGGTAGATAGGTACATATGTAGTTAGACACATAGAGAGATAGACAATTAGATAGATTAATAGATTGACAGATTGACTGAATGATAAGAAGACTGGTATTTAGATAGAGAGATAGAAAGATAGACATATAGATAAATAGAAAGATAGATAGATAGACATATAGATCAATAGAAATAAAGATAAATAGATATATAGATTGATTTATTTATTTATTTTTTGAATGATTGAATGATAGATATGTAGAAGGATAGATAGATATATAGATATATAGATACACACACACACACACACACATAGATAGTTAGATAGATATATAGATAGATTGATATATAGATAGCGAGCTAAAAAGATAGATAGATTGATATATAGATAGATAGTTAGATAGATAGACATATAGGCATTTAAATAGATAGATATACATATCGATAGATTTATAAATAGATTTATAGAAGAGAGAAAGATAAATAGATAAATAGATAAATAGATAGACAGACATATATATAGGCTAATAGGCATCTAGACAAATAGATAGATAGATAAACAGATAGATAGATAGACAAATAGACATATAGACATATAGACAGATAGATATATAGAAAGATATACAAATAAACAGATAGACAAATATATAGATAGATAAATAGGCAGATAGACAAATAGAAGATAGACAAAAAAAGATAGACAAATAGAAAGATAGACAAATAGACAAATAGACTGATAGATAGATTGATAGCTACATAGAAAGATAGACAGATAGCCAGATAGCCAATAGGCAGAAAGATACATGGATAGATAGAAAAAAAGGATAGAAAGAGAGAGAGAGAGAGAGAGAGAGAGAGATATATATATATATATATAATATATATATATATATATATATAGTTTGATAGATCGACAAATAGATAGATTGGAAGATAGGCAGATAGATTGATATATACATAGACAAGTAGATATCTAGAAAAACAATAGACAAATTTATAGTTTTATAGATAGATAGATATACAGATAGACATATAGATAGATAGACAAAATAGACAAATAGATAGATAGATAAACAAAAATATCGATAGACAGATAGACACATAGATAAAAGAGAGATAAATAGATGGAAAGACAAATAGATAGATAGATAGATATATAGATAAACATTTATATAGATAGACATATACATAGATAGACAAATAAATAGATAGATAGATAATAGATATAAAATATACATATAAGTAGATAGGAATATAGACATATAGGCAGATAGGTTGAATGAAAGAGACAAATAGATAGACAAATAGTCAGTTAGATAGTTAGATAGATAGAGAAATAGTAAGATTAATATATTGACAGTTTGATAGGATGACTGATACATAGATCAAGAGATATACAGATTGACATAAAGAAAGATAGATAGATAGACAAATAGTCAAATAGAAAGATAGACAAATAAACAGACAGATAGATAGAACGATAAATAGTTAGATATAGATAGATTTATTTATTTATTTATTTATTGAATGATTGAATTATATATTAGTAGATGGATAAATTGATATATAGATAGATATATAGATAGATAGTTATATAGATAGATAGATAGAAAGATAAATAAATAGATAAATAGACAATTAGACAGATAGACATATAGACATTTACATAGATAGATAGATAGATAGATAGATAGACATATAGATTGATTTATAAATAGATTTATACATAGACAGATTGATAATAAACAGATAGATAGATAGATAGATAGATAGATAATAGATAGACAGATAGATAGGCTATAATTAGACATATTGACAGATAGATAGATAGATAGATAGATAGACAAATAGACAGATAGACAGATTGACAGACAGACATATGCATTGATTGATTGATTGATTGACATATAGAAAGATAGATAGAGTGATAGATAGATAGACAGATCAACAGATAAACAAATAGATAGATAGATAAAAAAACATTTAGATAGATAGATAGTTAGACATATAGACAAATAGATAGATGGACATATATATTGATTAATATATAGATAGATAGTTAGACAAATATACAAATAGAAAGATAGATACATTGATAGATAGATACATATATAGATACATAGATATATTGATTTATTGACACATATATAGATAGACATATAGACATATACACATATAGATAGATAGATAAATAGATAGATTGATAGATAGGTAGAAAGATATATAGATAGATAGACAAATAGATAGATATAAAGATATACAGATAGATAGATATAAAGATAAACATATAGAAAGATAGATAGATAGACAAATAGACATACATATAGATAGACAAATAGAGAGCTAGACAAATAGACAGATAGATAGATAAATAGACTTATAGACTGATAGATTGATAGACACATAGACAGATAGACTGATAGATATACAGATAGACAAATAGATAGATAGAAAAACAAATTGATAGATTGACAACTAGACAGATTGACATAAAATAGAAAAATAGATAGATATATAGATAGACTATTAGATATAGACAGATAGAAAGATATACAGATAGACAGATAAACAAATATACATATTGACAAATATAGAGATAGAAAGATATATAGTTAGATAGATCTATTGATAGATAGATAAAAGATAGACAGATAGACAGATGGATATATATATATATATAGACAAATAGATATAATGAAAGAAAGAAGATATACAGATAGATAGATAGACAAATATATTGATAGACTAATAGGCACATAGATAGATTGACTGATATACAGATAGACAGATAGATAAATAGACATATAGACACATAGATTGATAGACTGATAGATAGATAGACAAAATGCCACAAATTTAGATAGGTAGATAGATAATTAGATAATTAGAAAGATAGAAATAAAGAAAGAAAGATAGATAGATATATAAATAAATAAATAAATAAATATAAATATATATATATATATATATATATAGTTAGACAGATAAATAGATAGAAATATAGACACATAAGCATATAGTTAGATGTATATATAGTTCGACAGATAGACATATAGACATACATGTCTATATTTCTTTCTCTCAACATTCAAGTCTACAAGGTGCTCAATATAGCCTTTTATTTTTAGAACATGAGCACTAACTGAAGCACCCTCAGCAATCTTGCAAGAATGCATTGCCTTGGTACTCTCTTACCTTTCTTACCTTGCTTGTTGCTGGAACATTTTTTATAAGATTGAAGTTCATATTATAAGCTTCTATATTTTCCATATTCTTTTGGAGTTCAGAACTCATGGTCACTAGCATCAAGCATGTAATATCAATAGAGTCATTATTATGCTTCTTATAAGCATTCTTATAATCTCTAGTAGCATTATCACCTGGTTCTTCATGTAGAGCTTCATTTAAGACATAAAGCTTCCTTTTTTGTTTTAGAAAAATTCTCAAATTTCGAAACTAGTCAAGAAAGTTAGTCCCAGTAAGTTTATCCTTCTCAAGGATTGATTATAGTGACATAGTAAAATTGTTGTTGTTGTTGGCCATCTACAATGAATTCAAAGTTCGATAAGTATTTTGATTATACAAAATTCTCACTAAATTAATAACCCTCAAGAATAATCATATCAATATAGTGTGCTAAGGTCCATATTTTGCTCAACTTTAAATCAACTTTGTCATGATACTAAAAAATAAGTTATTTAGGTAGGTAACTCTTACCACTTACATCTCATGCAATTCTCAGATATTAATGGGATTTTGACATCATATGTCCCGGCATGCTTGAATCTGATCTAATGCCATTAGTACCAAAACTATTTTGATAACCTAATAAAATTACACCATTTTTAAACATAAGGGTAGCACCATTAATCATATTGTCTTAATAATGTCACCTAATGTACTACTTTGGTAGAACCCATAATAAGGTGATAAAAAGTTTGTCAAGTGTTTAAATATGGATGACATGTTAACTTTAAATTTTATGTGAGGGATCTTGATTGATTTTAATTTTCAATTAATAGATCTCATCATATATCTAGTATCACCTAATCATATAATATCATACATAGTATCTCATACATCCATATAATAAACAAGTCACAGTATGGCCTTAATCTATATTGATCACCATAAGCCAATATGAAGATCAATAGTCATTCCTAGGTAGTAATAAGCAGCTCCATGAAGTTGATTTGACCACCAACTTGCGAATAGACACCTAGCTCCTCCATCATCATGTTGGATTGTAGGACTTCAAATGGCTTACATTGTCTCTCTTATTTTATTACAATAATTAAAAAATTTCAATAAAATAAAAATGACATGCAAGCCGTATTTAATAATTATAACCCTTAAAAAAAATAATAATCTACCAAACACATTGGTTAAAAAGGCCATACTATGCACACTATGAAGCAACATAACATGCAAAATATATAATGTTATCATTTAGAAAAATAATTTGTATTAAAAGAAATAAATTATAATAGCCATGTATTTAAAAACAATTAAATATATAAGGTGTTATGTCGAGCTATTATGGTGGTTCTACTAGCTAGTTAGTGAATAGGATCAAGGGGGCCGCCCTCACGGGGTCAGGGGCAGCAACCCAGGAAAAAAAATTAAATTTCCATTGACCTCATCGATAAATTTTCATTGATCTCATCAATAATTTTTCATTGATCTCATCAAAAAAAATTTCATTGATCTTATTAATAAATTTTCATTGATCTTATTAATAAATTTTTATTTATATTATCAATAAATTTTTTTTGATCTTATTAATAAATTTTGAATAAGCCAAAAACAATCAAAATCACATTAAAAAAACATATTATGTAATCTCATTACACATATGGCTTATTTTGGCAACACCATTAACAATCACCGATATATCAAAATTGATATATGAATTTAGTCAATGTATTAATCTGATCAAGAAAAAGCTAGAATCATATATCATACTATTAAACACATAAATGGCAATATCCCATTCAGATTCTCAATCATACAAATTCTATTAGGTTTCGGATTCAAACAATTAAAACCTTAACAAAACCTATTAACTATGTCGTTTAACAAAAACCATAATATCACATATATTCAAAAATACAAATCATGCCAAAATCATACGCATAACATACATATGATCAAATATGGCATTATCACTTTTTATGAAAACACAAGTTCCTATAATACAACTGTTAGGGTTTATCGGGCAGAATATCCTCTCTAATTTGAACATAAACATAGTAGAATTTATAATTTTTTTATCCCTTAACCCACCAAGGATCACATGCGTTTCATAAAAACATGAAGCAAGGGTAAATGAAACTTACCTCTTGTAGATCGATTCATCATGCCTTCAAAGTGTGCGTCCTAGTTTATTCGGATCTTCAAAGGTGCTGCCTTTCTGAAAAATGATCATCCTCTACAAGTATCCATACACGAAAAAATAATGAATGATCTTGTTGAATGCTAGTTTAGATTCGTCTTCTCAAAATGAAAGGGTTTATTTATGTTTTATAAAAGATGACTACTTGTATCAAATATGTCTCACACATATATATACAAGTCTTCTAGGGTTTTAGTCATAAATAAATTTAAAATTATTATATATTTAAAACACTTTTAAATAATAAAAACTTAAATACAAAATTTTAAAAGCCCCCTTTAAATGAATTTATTTATTAAAACTCAAGTTGATTATAACAAATTAATTATTAAATTAATTCACAAATTTAAACTTTCTTAAAATTAATTTCAAATTTAAATAATGACTAATTGTTATTTGTAATTTAATAAAATCTCATCGTTTTAAATTACTACAGAGAGTGAAAAATCACATCCATTATTATTTGTTCTTAATGTGCGACTCTATATGTTCAAATAACATTGGTAGTAGGCTCAAATTACATTTTTATCCTATAAGTCATAAGTAGCCTCGAGCAAGACATTACGACAACCGAAGTTAAATGAAAAGGTCATGATCTGAGGCAACCTTAATATTGCTAATGACATTATCTTTTGCCTGATGATATCTTGCTAGAATATAAGGCTTGGAAAAAGTCACCCTTATATCGTTCTATCTTTTATTACTCGAAACCCAATTTGACTGACTAAATAAATGATATTGATCACCATCAATTCATTTGAGTACGACCATGCATTTCTTAATCGTAAATATCGAGGGGACCTAATGATATCCCTCTTTTAATAAGAGGGATAAATTCCATCTATATCACTCTTATCACACTTTATAATTCTTATTATATTCAAGTATAACATTTATAGTCATAAGATTAAAGACAATGTTAGATTATATCAAAACATAATATTCCATATGTTTAGAATTATAGTAATCACAGGTCAAATGATTTAAAAATATAACTATTAGAGATTAACTTAAGACTTTGATCCATGATTTAATCTCAAGATGGGTCTATACAATATTTATTCTCATCAAATAGTAATAAATTTGATTTGTATCTCATACACATATATATACTATGAATATAAATAAAACTTTATACTAATCTTAATTTATTTTTCTTCCCATAAAAATAAACGATTAGATAAATTTAGAAAAATTAATAAAATTATTCAAGGATATTATATATAATAAACTTTATATGATAGACCTAAAGCACTACTACTAACAATACATAGTCAGATAGCAAAAAAATAGACAAATAGATAGATATATAGATAAATAAATATGATAAACAAACAAATAGACAAATAGATAGATAGATAGACAAAAAGATAGATTGACAGATAAATAGATAGATAGATAGACAAAAAGATAGATTGACAGATAAATAGATAGATAGATAGATAAATAGATAGATAGACAGATAGAAAGACAGTTAAATAAATAGATAGATATATAGATAGACATATAGTATAGATTGATAGACAATAGACAGATAGACACATAGACAGATAGGCAAATAGACAAATCAACAAATAGATAGTTAAATAGATAAATAGATGGATAAACATATAGACAGATAGACAAATAGACAAATAGATAGCTAGACAAATAGATAAATTGATAGATTTATAAGAAGACTAATAGTTAGATCAAGAAAGAGAGAGACAGACAGATAGATAAATAGATAGATAGACAGATAGAAAATAGAAAGAAAAATAGATAGATAGATAGATAGAAAGGTAGATAAACAAATATAGAGATAGGGAGATAGATAGATTTACAAATAGATAGATAGAAAGATAAAGACAGATAAACATATAGACAGACAGACATATAGATAGATAGATATACAATAGATAGATAGATAGACAGATAAAGAGATAGACAGATAGATAGACTAATAGATACATAGATAGATAGATATATAGAAAGATAGATAGACAGACAGATAGATAGATAGATAAATAGATAGATAGGTAGACAGGTAGTCCAATAGACATATAGATAGAAGATCGATAGACAAATAGATAGATAGATAGATAGATAGATAGATAAATAGGGAGATATATATAGATATATAGATATATAGATAGACATATAGACATATAGACATATATATATATATAGACAGATTGATATATAGGTAGACAGATAGACAAGTAGATAGGTAGATAGATATATAGTTAGATAGATAGATAGAAAGATTGATTGATAGAAAGATAGATATATAGATAGGCAGATAGCAGATAACAGATAGTCAGAGAGCCATATAGATATATAGAAAGATAGATAGACATAAAGAATTATAAATAGATAGGCAGATAAGCAGATAGATAGATAGACAAGTAGATAGATAAAAAGATAGAAAGATAGATATATAGATAGAGAGACAAATATATAGATAGACAGCTAGACAAAAAGATAGATAGATAGACAGATAGACAAACAAACAGACATACAGACAGATAGATAGACAAATAGATAGATATACAAATAAAGAGATAAATAGATAGACAGATAGGTAGATAGATAGACAGATATATAGATAAGCAAAAATGCAAATAGATAGACAAATAGACAAATAGACATATAGACATATAGATAGATAGATAAATAGTTTGATAGATAGACAGATAAAGAGATAAATAAATAGATAGAATGACAAATAAATAGATAGATAGTCATATAAAAAATATAAAGATAGAAAGATAGATAGATAGACAGATAGATAGATAGACAAATAGACATATAGACAAATAGACAAATAGACAGATAGACAGATAGATAGATAGACAAATAGACAGATAGACATATAGATAAATAGATAACTAGATAGATATATAGATAGAATGATTGATTGATAGAAAGATATATAGATAGTTAGACAGATATATAAGTAGATAGATTGATCAAAATTTATGCATATATATAGAAAGATAGATAGACTGTTATATAGATAGATAGATAAACATATAGACAAATTTATAGAGATACAGTGAACTGATAGACAGACAAATACATAGAGAGATAGACAGATAGATAGATAGACAGATAGACTTATAGATTGATAGATATATAGCCATATAAATAGATAGACAGATAGATATATAGAAGTATAAATTGATAGACAGATAGACAAATAGACTAATAGATGGATAGACATAAAGATAAATCTTTATATAGAATGATATATATATATATATATATAGATAGTTTGAAAAATAGACAAATAAAAAGAAAGAAAGATAGATAGATACACACATAGATAGATAAATATATAGTTATTCAGATAGATATATAGACATATACAAAGATAGATATATAAACTAATTTATGGAGAGATTGATAGAAATGTGGATATATAGATAAATAGATGGATAGATAAATAAATAGATAGATAGACAAATAGAGAAATCTGTGGATATAAAGATATACAGATAGTTATATAGACAGATAGATAAATAGACAGTGAGACAAATAGTTAGATAGATAGATAAGTAGATATGTCGATACGAAGATAAAAAGATATATAGATAGACAGACAAATAAACATATAGATATCTATAGATAAATAGATCCATAGATAGACAGATAATAAATAGATAGACATATAGATAGATAGACATAGAAAGATGAACATATAAACAGATAAATAGAAAGACATAGATATAGATAAACATATAGACAATATACAGATCAACAAAAAGATAGATAAATAGATAAATATATGGATAGACAGATAGTTATATAATCAGATAGACAGATAGATAGAAAATAGATAGATAGATAGATAAATAGATAGAAAGATAAATAGATAAATAGATAGATATATAAATAGATTGACAGATAGGAAGATAGATATATAGACAGATAAATAAAAAGAAAGAAAGATAGTTAGATAGATAAATAAACAAATAGATAAATAGATAGATAGACAGATAGACAAATAGATAGATAGACAGAAAGAAAGAAGAAAGAAAGATAGATAGGTAGATAGATAGACAAATATACAAATAGATAGATATGTAGATAGGAAAAAAGATAGATAGATAGATATGTAGATATATAGAAAGATATACATATTGATAGATATACTAATAGACAAATAGATAGATAAAAAAAGTATACAGGAATACAGATAAATAGATAGAAAATCAGATAGTAAGATAGATAGATAGATAGACAGATAGATAGATAGACAGATAGATAGATAGATAGATATACATTTATTTGATAGATAGATAGCCAGATAGATAATAAATAGACAGATAGATAACTAGATAGATAGATAGATAGAAAATAGAGATATATAGATAGATAAATAAATAGATAGACATACAGACAGATAAAAAGATAGATAGATAAACATATATACAGATAGACAAATAGATAGATATACTGATAGATAGATAAAAAAATAGACAGACACATTGATTGACATATAGACAAAAGACAAATTGACAGATAGACTAAAAGCCAGATAGATAGATATACAGATTAACATATAGACAGATAAATAGATAGGTTGACAAATAGACAGATAGACATATTGACAAATAGATAGATAGATATATAGATTGACTGATTAATAGATAGATAGATAGATAGTCAAAAAGATAGATATATAGATAGACAAATAGATAGATAGCAGATAGATAAATAATAAATAACAGATAGTTAAATTTTCAGATAGATAGATAGATTAAAGGATAAACAAATAGATAGATCGATAGTTAACCAATAGCTAGATGAACAGATAGATAGACAAATAGATTGATAGATAGAAAAATAGATTGATAGATAGAAAAATAGATGGATAGGGAGATAAACATGTAGATAGATGGATAGATAAAGAGAAAGTCATACAGATAGATAGAGAGATTGAATAATAGAGAGATAGATAGATAGATTGATTGATAAATAGACAAATGTATAGAATCTGAAGATGGACAAAGATATTGATTTATGATATATACATAGATAGATAGCCAAATAGTGAAAATATATATAATATATTGTGTGTGTGTGTGTGTATCTTTAACGATAGATAAATATATAAATAAATAGATAGATTGATTTATTTATTATTATTGAATGATGATTGATAAATACATATATGGTTAGAAAATAATATATATTATATATATATATATATATATAGTTAGATATAGATATATATATAGATATATAGATATATAGATAGATATATAAATAGTTATAAAGATAGATATATAGACATATACATAAATAGATAGATAAATAGACATATAGATAGATTTATAGATCGACGGATAGACAGACATATAGTTAGATAGATAGATAAATAGGAATATAGGTAGATCAGTAGATAGACAGATAGATAGATAGATAGGCTGATAAATAGATAGACATACAAATAGATAGATAGAAGATAGATAAACATACAGATAGATAGATATACATATTAATAAAATAGACAGATAGACAAATAGACAGATAGATATATAGATAGTAATACATATAGATACAGAGACAGATAGACAGATTGACAAATAGATAGATAAATAGATAGACAGATAGAATAATAGGCATATAGATAGTAGGCAGATAAATAGACAGATAGACAGAAAGGCTGGTCTACATTTAGGCAGATTGGTAGATTTACAGATAAATAGATAGGTTGATAGATAGTAATACAAATAGACAGACAGACACACAGATAGATATATTTGATAGCCAAATAGATAGATTGATAGATCGATAGGAAGAATGAAAATATATCGAGAGATAGAAAAATAGACTGATAGATATATAGAAAGATAGACATATAGAAAGATAGAAAGATAGACAGAAAGATAGAAAGAAAGATAGATAGGCATATATGTAGATAGGAAGATAAGAAGATAGACAGATAGTTAGATAGATTGATAGACATATAAACAAATAGATAGATGGATAGATATAAAGACAGATAAATAGATAGACTTAATATACAAATAGACTTGATAGACTTATTGATATATAAACATATAGATAAATAGATAGAATGATAAAAAAATATATAGGTAGACATATAGATAGGTTGACAAATAGATAGATTGATTGATTGATTGACAGATAGATAGATAGAAAGTTAGACATGTAGACAGATATACATATCGATAGATAGAAGATAGATAGAAAGATAAAAAGATAGATAGATAGAAATATAGACATATAGATAGACAGACAGACAGATAGATAGATAAATTGACATAAAGACATACAGACAGATAGATAGACAAATAACTAGATCGTAATATAAATAGATAAACAAATAGATATATAGACTTATAAATAAATAGGCAGATAGACAGATTGACAAATAGATATATAGACAAATAGATAGCTACATAGATAAACAAATATATAGATAGAAAGATAGAAAGAAAGAAAGATAGATAGATAGATAGATAGATATATCATTTGACGGATAGACCGATAGATAAATAGATATATATACAGATAGATAGATAGATAGACAAATAGAAAGATAGACAGAATGATAGAGAGAGATATACACACACACACACATAGATAGATATATAAACATATACACATATAAATAGATTTATTAATGATAGATAGACATATAGATAGATATATAGATATATATATATATATATATATATATATATATATATATATATAAATAGATAGATAGATAGACAAATAAATATGTATACATATAGATAAATAGACTAATAGACAGATAACGAGATAGAAGATATATAGTTAGATAGATAATAAGATAGATAGACATATAGAGAAATAGAGAGATAGACAGACATACTGATAAATAGATAAATAGATAGATAGGCAGATAGATAGATAGATAGATTAAAAGATAGATGACAGATAGATAGATAAACATATCGAGTTTAGTCAGATAGATAGATATAGAGACATAAACATAAAATGTTAGATATATTAACAGATATATAAAAAATAGATAGTCATATAAATAGTTAGACAAATAGATAGATATAAA
>JAREIK010004949.1:0-26389 GCA_029783825.1 Sapria himalayana
GATTATTATAACTAAGTATTTATTTATATTTTATAACTATTATAAAATTATTATATTTTAAAGGTTATAACATTTGAAAGCATGAAAATTCATAAAAATAAATTTTTTGTTATTTCTTTGATTAAATAAAACATATAAACACCTAAATGTGCAAACATATAAATCAATAAACTCATTAACCCCAAAACCACAAAAAACATAAACAATTAAATAGTTATACCCTAAATAATAAATCATAAATCTCATTTTTATTAGTATTCATTATAAATTTAAATATACATTTTAATTATTTATTAGTTTATTTTTATAGAAATATAAATTAAAAATAAATTATTATTGAGACAATTATAATTTAAATATTTTATTTTTCATCAAAAAATATATAAGCTTATAAATGGATACAAAAATTTAAAAATTTAAAATTAATATTTCCTAAAATATTTCACTTTGATTTTGAGTCATTTTAGGTTTTGAAAATATATTTTAAACAATATAAGATTATATCATTCTATAAAAAATAAATTGATAAAAAATTAAAATGAATATTTAAAATTATAATGAATACTAATAAAAAAAAGATATATTATTTATTATTTTAGGTATACCTATTTAATGGTTTAGGTTTTTTGCGGTTTTTGGGGTTAAGGAGTTTATTGATTTATATGTTTGCACATTTAGGTGTTTATAGGTTTTATTTAATCAATGAAATAACAAAAATTTATTTTTATGAATTTTCGTGATTTTCAAAGGTTATAACCTTTGAAAATATAATAATTTTTTAATCTTTCTAAAATATGAATAAAATACTTAGTTATACTAATCTTAATATTTATATTTGATGTAAATTTAATATAAAAAATTTTATTGATATATATTATTATAATGATCGAAAAATAAATTAATAAACTATTATTAATAAGATAGATATTAATTAAAATATATTTGCAGAACCCAAAATAATTCAAAATCAAAGTAATATTACTAAATAAAATTTTAAATTTTTGAAATTTTGTTTATTTTTATAAGCTTATTTTTTTTAATAAAAAATAATATATTTAAATTATATGTCTCACTCATTATTTATTTTGTAATTAATATTTCTATAAAAATAAACTAAAAAATAATTAAAATGAATATTTAAAATTATAATGATTACAAATAAAAATGAGATTTATTATTTATTATTTAGGTTATATAGGTTTAATGGTTTAAGTATTCGGGGGTTTTAGGGTTAAGGAGTCTAGATATTTAAATGATTAGGCATTTAGTGGTTTATATGTTTTATTTAAATAATAAAATAATAAAATAATAAAATAATTATTTTTGTGATTTTTTATTATTTTTGAAGTTTATAACCTTTGAAAATATAATAATTTTTAAATTTTTTTCAAATGTAAATATACTATTTAGTTATAATAATCTTAATATTTATAAGATTTTTAAATTCAATATAAGTAATTTTATTGATAGATATTATAATAATGATCAAAAAATAAATTAATAAACTATTATTAATAAGATTGATAGCAATTAAAATATAAATGCAAAACCTATAATGATTCAAAATCAAAGTAAAATATATTACTAAATGATAATTTTTTATTTTTAAATTTTTACTTATTTTTATAAGCTTATATTTATTTTTTGATTAAAACTAAATTATTAAAATTATATGTCTCACACTTTATTTATTTTGCAATTAATATTTCTATAAAAAATAAACTAATAAATAATTAAAATGAATATTTAAAATTATAATGAATACAAATAAAAATGAGATTTATGATTTATTATATATGGTATACCAGTTTAATGGATTGTTAATTTAGAAGTTTTGTCATTTAGAAGTTCAGCAATTTTTTTTAGGCATTTAGTGGTTAATAGTTTTTATTTATATAATAAAAATAAAAATTTTTTTTTTGATTTTATCTGATTTTCAAAGGTTATAACCTTTGAAAATAAAATAATTTTTAAAATTTTTTAAAATATGAATACCATGTATAATTATATTAATCTTACTAATATTATATAAATTCAAGATAAACAATTTTAATGATAGATAGTATAATAAAGATAAAAAATTAAATTAATAAACTATTATAAAGAATATAAATATTAATTAAAATATATTTACACAACATAAAATGATTCAAAATCAAATCAAAATCTATTACGATATAATAATATTTAATTTTCAAATATTACCTTCTTTTTATAAGCTTATATTGTTTATTGATTAAAAATAAATTATTTAAATAATATTTGCCTCACTCGAAATTTATTTTGTAATTAATTTTTCTAAAAAATTAAACTATAAATAATTAAAATGAATATTTAAAATTATAATAAATAGAAATAAAAATGAGATTTATTATTTATTAAGGAGTATTAAGCTGTTAAAAGGTTTATATATTTAGGAGTTTCGGCGTCAATGAGCTTACTGATTTAAGTAAGCATTTAATGATTTTTATGAGCTTATCTATTTTTTGTTGAAAAGTATTTTTAATAAATTATATTTTTAACTAATAATTTATTTATAATTAATATATATATATATAAATAAAAAACTAAACGATCAAAATTATTTTTTTAAATTAAAATGAAAACTAATAAAAATGAGATTTATTAATTATTTTTTAGTATATACCGGTTTAAAAAATTGTCTATATAGGGGTATCGTGATTTTGTAGTTTAGTTATTTAAGTGTTTAGGCATTAAGTGGTGTATATGTTTTATATAAATAATGAAATAAAAAAAAAGATATTTTTATATTTTTTTTCACATTTTCAAATGTTATAACCTTGGAAAATATAATAATTTTAAAATATTTTAAAAAAGTGAATATAATATTTAGTCATAATAATCATTATATTTATATATCATATAAATTCAAATATAAACATTCTTATTGATAATTATTCTAATTATTATCAAAAAATAAATTAATAATTTATTATTAATAAGATAGATATCATTTAAAATATAATTACAAATATTAAAATGATTCAGAAGAAAAGTAAAATATATCACTATATAATAATTTTTTGTTTTGAATTTTTTTTTCTTTTAAAAAGTTTGTTTATAATTTTTTGATGAAAAATAATTTATATAAATTATATTTGTTTAACTCATACTTTATTTTGTAATTATTAATTATATAAAAATATACAAATAAATAATTAAAATGAATATTTAAAATTATAATGAAAAAAAATGAGTTTTATTATTTATTATTTAGGGTATACTTGTTTAATTTAAATTAGATCTTTCTAACTAATAATTTATTATGTAATTAATATTTCTATAAAATAAACTGATAAATAATTAAAATAAAAATTTAAAATTAAACTGAATAAATAAAAAATGAAATTTATGATTTATTATTAATGTATACCAGTTTAATTGTTTAAGTATTTAGAGGTTTTGTCATTTAGGAGTTTAGCAATGTATATTTTTAGGCATTTAGTGGTTTATAGGTTTTATCTAAACAATAAATTTAAAAAAAAAATTATTTTTTCCCGTTTTCATATGTCATAATCTTTGAAAATATAATAATAGTTAAAATTTTTTGAAATGTGAATACAATATTTAGTTATAATAATATTAATAATTATATATCATATAAATTCAATATAAACAATTTTATTGATAGATTTTATAATAATGAAAATAAATTAAATTAATAAACTATTAATAATAAGATAGATATTAATTAAAAAATATTTACAAAACCCAAATTAATTCAAAATTAAAGTAAAATATCTTACTTAATAATAATTTTTAATTTTTAAATTTTTACTTATATAAGCGTAAATACTTTTATTGATTAAAAAAGATTATTTAAATTATAATCTCGCACTCATAATTTATTTTTTAATAAATATTTCTATAGAAATAAACTAATAAATAATTAAAATAAATATTTAAAATTATATTAAATAGAAATAAAAATTTGATTTATTAATTATTAAGTAGTATATAGCGGTTTAATTGTTTATGTATCTAGTCATTATGGGGTGTAGGAGTTTACTGATTTAACTGTGTATGCATTTAGTTGTTTATTAGTTTTATTTAAGAAAAAAAATAAAAAAAAATTATTTTTATTATTTTTTGATATTTTCAAATGTTATAACCTTTGAAAATATAATAATTTTTAAATTTTTTTCAAAAGTGAATTCAATATTTAATTATAATAATCATTATTTTTATATTTCATATAAATTCAATATAAATAATTTTATTGATAAATATTCTAATAATGAACCTAAAATAAATTAATAATCTATTATTAATAAGATAAATATCAATTAAAATATAATTACAAAACATAAAATGATTCAGAAGGAAAGCAAAATATATTACTATATAATAAATTTTTGTTTTGAAATTTTTTTTTCTTTTTATAAGTTTATCTATATTTAATGATGAAAAATAATTTATATAAATTATATTTGTCTAAGTCATAATTTATATTGTAATTAATATTTAATAAAAATAAACGAATAAATAATTAAAATGAATATTTTAAATTATAATGAAAAAATAATATTAAGATTTATTATTTATTATTTAGGGTATACCAATTTTAAAAGATTATCTATTTAGGGTTTTTGAGATTTCGAGTTATTGACTTAGTGTTTAGGTATTTAGTAGTTTATAGGATTTATTTAAACAATGAAATACAAAAAAATATTTTTGATATTTTCTCACATTTTCAAAGGTTACCTTTGAAAAAATAATAATTTTAAATTTTTTTAAAAATGTGAATACAATATTTAGTAATAAGAATCATTATAATTATATATAATATAAACTAAATATAAATAATTTTATTGATAGATATGATATCAATCATCAAAAAATAAATTAATATGATATTATTTATATGATAGATATAAATTAAAATATAATTGCAAAACCTAAAATTATTCAAAATCAGAGTAAAATTTATTACCAAATAATAATTTTTGTTTTTTAGTTTTTGCTTCTTTTTATAAGCTTATACTTTTTTTTGATGAAAAATAAATTATTTAAATTATATTTAAGGGTTACGAGTTTAAAGTTTTAAGTATTTAGGGGCTTTTGTGTTTAGGAGTTTATAGATTTAAATGTTTAGGCATTTAGTGGTCTATAAGTTTTATTTAAACAATGATATAACAAAAAAAATTTATTTTTTATTTTTTTTTGTAATTTTTTAAGGTTATAACCTTTGAAAATATAAAAATTCCTAAATTTTTTTAAATGTAAATATACTATTTAGTTATAATAATCTTAATAAATATAAGTGATTTAATATCAATATAAATAATCACATTGCTAGATATTATAATAATGATCAATAAATAAATTAATAAACTATTATTAATAAGATAGATATTATTTAAAATATATTTGCAAAACCTAAATTTATTCAAAATCAAAGTATATATTACTAAATAATAATTTATTTTAATATTTTGCTTTTTATCTGAGTTTCTATTTTTTTTATTAAAAATAAATTATTTAAATTATATTTTTCTTCCTCATAATTTATTTTGTAATTTATAATTCTATAAAAATAAACTAATAAATAATTAAAATAAATATTTAAAATTATAATGAATACAAATAAAATTGAGATTTATTATTTATTATTCTGGATATACAGGTTTAATGATTTAAGTATTTAGGTGTTTGGGGTTTAGTCATTTAAGTGTTTTTGCCTTAAGTGATTTTATCTAATTTTAGAAGGTTATAACCTTGGAAAATATAATAATTTTAAATTTTTTTTAAAATGTGAATATAATATTTAGTTATAATAATCTTGTTAATTATATATAATGTAAAATCAATAGAAAAATTTTATTAAAGATATTATAATAATGATCAATAAATAAATTAATAAACTATTATTAATTAGAATCATATAAATTAAAATATAATTTCCAAATCTAAAATTATTCAAAATTTAATTAAAATAAATTACTAAATAATAATATTTTGTTTTAAAAATTTTGACTCTTTTTTTGATCTTATATTTTTTTGATGAAAATTAAATTATTTATATTATCTCTGTCTCATTAATAATTTATTTTGTAATTAATATTTCAATAAAAATAAACTGATAAATAATTAAAACGAATATTTAAAATTATAATGAATACTAATAAAAATGAGATTTATTATTTATTATTTAGAGTATAGTAATTTAAAGGCTTATGTATTTATGGGCTTCGGGGTTTAAAAGTTTAGTCATTAATAATTTAGGTATTTTGGGGTTTATAGATTTATTTAAAAAATCTAATAACAAAAAATTTATTTTTTTATTTTTTCTTCTTTTCAAAGGTTATAACCTTTAAAACTATAACAATTTTAATTTTTTTTTAAATGTGAATACTATATTTAATTATGATAATCTTAAATATTATATATCATTTAAATTCAATATAAACAATTATGTTGATATATATTATAATAATGATCGTACAAAAGATTAATAAACAATTATTAATAAGATAAATATTATTTAAAATATATTTACAAAACCTAAAATGATTCAAAATCAAAGTGAAATATTTTACTAAATATTAATTTTAAATTTTTAAATTTTTGTAACCATTTATAAGCTAATATATTTTTTGATGAAAAATAAATTATTAAAATTATAATTGTCTACCTAATAATTTATTTTTAATTTATATTTTTATAAAAATAAACTAATAAATAATTAAAATGTATATTTAAAATTATAATGAATACTAATAAAAATGAGATTTATTATTTATTATTTATGGTATAACTATTTAATTGTTTACGTTTTTTGTGGTTTTTGGGTTAATGAGTTTATTGATTTATATGTTTGCACATTTAGGTGTTTATATGTTTTATTTAATCAAAGAAATAACAAAAAAAAATTATATATATGAATTTTCGTACTTTTCAAATGTTATAACCTTTAAAAATATAATAATTTTTTAATAGTTTTAAAATATGAATACAATACTTAATTATAATAATCTTAAAAATTATATTTGTTGTATATTCAATATAAAAAAATTTATTAATATATATTATTATAATGATCAAAAAATAAATTGATAAACTATTATTAATATGATAGATATTAATTAAAATATATTTGCAGAACCCAAAATAATTCAAAATCAATGTAAATTATATTACTAGATAAAATTTTAAAATTTTGAAATTTTGTTTATTTTTATAAGCTTATATTTTTTTTCATAAATAATAATTTATTTAAATTATATATGTCTCATTCATTATTTATTTTGTAATTAATATTTCTATAAAAATGAACTAAAAAATAATTAAAATGAATATTTAAAAATATAATGAATCAATTTGGGTTTTGTAAATATTTTTTAATTAATATGTTTATTATTATTAATAGTTTATTAATTTAATTTTTGATCATTATTATAATATCTATCAATAAAATTGTTTATATTGAATTAATATGATATATAATTATTAAAATTATTATAAGTAAATAGTGTATTCACATTTTAAAAAATTTAATTATTATTATATTTTCAAAGGTTAACCTATGAAAATGACAAAAAATTACAAAATTATTTTTATTGTTTAAATAAAACCTATAAACCACTAAATGCCAAAAAACACAAATCGCTAAACTCCTAAATGACAAAACTTCTAAATAGTTAAATTATTAAATTGGTATAATTAATAATAAATCATAAATCTCATTTTAATTTTTATTAAGTGTAATTTTAAATTTTTATTTTATTTTTTAGCAGTTTATTTTTATAAAAATAATAATTAAAAATAAATTATTTGTAAAACAAATCTATTTTAAATAATTTATTTTTTATCAAAAAAATATATATATGCTTATAAAAATAGCCAAAATATTAAAAACAATAATTTATTATTTTGTAATATATTTTATTTTAATTTTGAATCATTTTAGTTTTTGCAATTATATTTTAATTTATATCATTCTTATTAATAATAGTTTATTAATTTTTTATTGATCATTATTTTAATATCTATTAATAAAATTATTTATATTGAGTTTACATTATATATAATTATCAAGAATATTATAACTAAATATTATATTAACATTAAAAAAAATTAAAAATTATTATATTTTCAAAGGTTATAACCTTGAAATATTTAAAAAAATCAAAAAATTTAATTTTTTATTTTTTTATTTTTTAAATAAAAGCTATAAATCACTAAAGGCCTAAACACTTAAATCACTATACCCAAAAACACCTAAATACTTAAACCATTAAACTATTATATCTTGAATAATAAATAATAAATAATAAATCTCAATTTTATTTGTATTCATTATAATTTTAAAATATATTTTAATTATTTATTAGTTTATTTTTATAGAATTAGAAATTAAAAATAAATTATGTGGAAGACAAATATAATTTAAATAATTTACTTTTAATAACTAAAAATATTAACTTATAAAAAGAAGCAAAACATCAAAAAAATTATTATTTACTATTATATTTTACGTTGATTTTGAATAAATTTACGTTTTGCAAATTTATTTTAAAAAATATCTATCTATTTAATAATAGTTTATTAATATATTTTTTGATCATTAATATAATATCTATCAATATAATTATTTATATTGAATTAACATGATATATAATTATTAAGATTATCATAACTATAAATAGTATTCACATATAAAAAAAATTTAATAATTATTATATTTTCAAAGGTTATAACCTTCAAAAATGATAAAAAATAATAAAAATAAATTTTTTGATATATCATTGTTTAAATAAAACTTATAAACCATTAAATGCCTAAATACATAAATCTCAAAACTCCTAAACACCGAAGCCCCTAAATACCTAAACCTTTAAACACATAAACCTTAAATATAATTTATATAATTTATAGAAATATTAATTACAAAATAAATTATGAGTGACAAATATAATTTAATTAATTTATTTTTTGATCATTATTAGAATATTTATCAATAAAAATCTTTATATTTAATTTATATTATATATAAATTTAATAATTATTATAAATAAATATTTTATTCACTTTTGAAAAAAATTTTAAAATTATTATATTTTCAAAGATTATAACATTTGAACATGTGAAACAACAAAAAAATATTTTTTTGTTATTGCATTGTTAAAATAAAACCTATAAATTACAATTTGCCTAAACACTTAAATCACAAGACTACAAAATCTTGATACCCCTATATAGATAATCATTTAAATGGGCTTCCCCTAAATAATAATTAATAAATCTCATTTTTATTTGTTATCATGTTAATTTAAAAAATTCATTTTGATTGTTTAGTTTTTTTATTTATATATATATATATTAATTATAAAATAAATTATGAAATAAAAATATAATTTATAAAAATTATTTTTCATCAAAAAATAGATAAGTTTATAAAAAGAATAAAAATTTAAAAACAAATAATTATTATTAAGTAATATATTTTGCTTTGCTTCTGAATCATTTTAGGTTTTGATATTATATTTTATGTAATATCAATCTTATTCATAATAAATTTTTAATTTATTATTTGATAATTATTAGAATATCTATCAATAAAATTGTTTATATTGTATTTATATGATATATAATTATTATGATTATTATAAATAAATATTTATTCCCATTTGAAAAAAATTTAATAATTATTATATTTTCAAACGTTATAATCTTTGAAAATATCAAAAAATATAAAAATAATTTTTTTTTATTTTTTTTCTTAAATAAAACTAATAAAAAACTAAATGCATACACAGTTAAATCAGTAAACTCCTAGACCCCATAATGCCTAAATACATAAACCATTAAACTACTATATACTACTTAATAATTAATAAATCTAATTTTTATTTCTTTTTATTAGAATTTTAAATAATCATTTTAATTATTTATTAGTTTATTTTTATTGAAATATTTATTAAAAAATATAGTTTGAGTGCGACAAATATAATTTAATTAATTTATTTTTAATAAAAAAATATACGGTTCTAAAGAATTAAAAATTTAAAAATTAAAAATTATTATCCAGTAATATATTTTACTATAATTTTGAATCAATTTGGGTTTTGTAAATATTTTTTAATTAATATCTATCTTTTTATTAATAGTTTATTAATTTAATTTTTGATCATTATTATATTGTTTATCAATAAAATTGTTTATATTGAATTTATATGATATATAATTATTAATATTATTATAACTAAATATTGTATTCACATTTAAAAAAATTGTAAATATTATTATATTTTCAAAGATTATAACCTATGAAAATGATAACTAATTATAGAAATTTTTTTTGTTATTTTATTTTTTTATATAAGATCTATCAACCACTAAAAGCCTAAAAACATAAATCGTTAAAATTTTAACGACAAAACCTCTGAATACTGAAATTATTAAACTGGTATACATTAATAATAAATCTTAAATCTCATTTCAATTTTTATTCAGTATAATTTAAATTTATATTTTTATTATTTATCAGTTTATTTTTATAGAAAAATTAATTACAAAATAAATTATTAGTGAGATGGATCTAATTTAAATTAAAGCTGTATAAATAAATAATAAATAATAAATAATAAATCTCATTTTTTTGATTATAATTTTAAATATTTATTTTAATTATTTATTTGTTTAATTTTATATAAATATTAATTACAAAATAAATAATGAGTTAGACAAATATAATTTATATAAATTATTTATTATCAAAAAAATATAGATAAACTTATTAAAATAAATAAAAATTCAAAAACAAAAAATTATTTTATAGTAATATATTTTTCTTTTCTTTTGAATCATTTTAAGTTTTGTAATTATATTTTAATTAATATCTATCTTATTATTAAAGGATTATTAATTTATTTTTTGATTATTATAAGTAATTTTATCAATAAAATTATTTAAATTAAATTTATATAATATATAAATATATTGATTAGTATACCTAAAAATTGTATTCACATTTGAAAAAAATTTAAAAACTATTATATTTTCAATGGTTATAACCTTTGAAAATATCAAAAAATAATAAAAATAAATTTTTTGTTATTTATTTTTTAAATAAAACCTATAAACCACTAAATACTAGGGGTGCTCATGGGACAGGACGGGATGAGGATTACAAATCTCAAGTCCATTCCCACAGTTCGGAGATTTTTTTTTCAAGATCCAGACCCGTCCCATAGGTTGAAAATATCGAGAAGGGATGGAACGAAGATCGGGGATTTTGTGTAGGAGAAAACGGTAATGGGATGCAACGGAGTTCAGACATTTTTTTCTATTTATTTTCTTCAAACCGGCCAAGTTAGTTCAAGTTGAAACCTTTTGTTGTACCATTTATCATTGCTAAGTTATGTATCTTTCAAACTCAAATTGCGCCAATTTTGTATTTTCAAATAGGTTGAATACCGCAAACAAGTTTCATTACCTTGTCAAAAGCTTTGATGTGCAGAAAATGATAGAAATGTTAAATAGAACGGGACTGAGTTGTGTGCTTAATTTGGTTCTTTGTTTTTTCACAAGTTGGCTTTGTTCAGCCGAGTGAAAGTTAACCCTAATAGCAATACTACATTTTTTAAAAAATTACTTAAAATATTAAGGAATAGCTAAAGATGACCACAAACATTGGTAGCAGCATTTACTACTTAAGTAATTGCTAAAATTAGGCAGCTTTATATAACAAAAAAAATACAACTAACAACAACCATGTTAATAATCATTTCAAAGGTCCGTCCCTGAGCTGCAACGAAAATCCAAACCCAATTAATTATCTTTTCTACAACTCCTCCCTTTTCTTCCACCACTGTAGAAGGACAACCAAAGATGAAAACGTGTTAATCATGTAGACATAAATTTCTAATATCAAAGAGTAATAAAAACAAAATATTTCCTTATAAAATTTAATACACCCATTCCAAATTTAGTTGGCCAACTATAGTTCGAAAAATATTTGGATCTTGTGACCCATCTGAAAATTGTAATTGAACCATATTTTTATTAAATTGAATGAATAAAATAAGTAAAAGTGAAATTAAAATTTACAAGATTTGTATACTAACCTGATTCATTATCATCAAGGTCTTGAACTAATTCTTCAATTTCAATAAGTTTGTTAGAGCTTCTCAACCAATCTTGTAGACATATGAGAACTTCAGCTGTAATATGTGTTAAAGAACTCCTAAATTTATCTAAAGTCTCCCCCCAGTGCTAAATGTAGATTCGTAGGCCAAAGTAGATGCATAGATAGACAATACATCCCTTGCTACATTTTCCAAAGAAGGACACCTAACCTCATTTACCTTCCACCTATTTAGAAGATCAAAATCAATTCTATTTTTTTCAAAATTTTCCTCCAAGTACCTATCCAACTCTTCCAAAGCTGCAACTTCTTATTCTTTCTCCAATTCATCAAAAAAAATCATTAACATAAGTATCACTACCATCAAAGAAATCATCATTTTTCTTCAACATAGTAGAAGAGAAATCATCTTCTTTTGATTCATATTCATTTAAATCTTTATAATCATCAATCATCTCATTTAAAGCATTTATAACATTTTTCACCAAATTTTTAGCCAATTCCTCTCCATAATGCTAAGTTTACTTAACCTTGAGATATTTGAGCTTATATCTAGGATCCAACACTACTGCTACAAAAAGCATAATATTTGTTGACTAAAGAGAACCCCAATATTTGTTGAATTTATGCCTCATTTTCATACCCATTTCAGACACCTTTTTATCTCTACTATTTTCACAAAGCTCAATTTTTTTCAAAATTCGAATAATCTCAAGAAAATAAACACTAGAGGTAGAATATTATGAGCCAGAAAAATTACAAATTACCTCATAAAAAGTTTTCAAGAAACGAGCCAAACTTTTGGCGTTTGTTCAGTCTCTCTCAGTTGGAACGTTTAAACCAAATTCCTTCAAAAACCTTTTGTCTTTGTCCTCCAACTTATCAAATTCTTTTTAATATTTTATATCAGTTTGTAGCATCAAATAAATTGAATTCTATCTTGTAGGACAATCTAATTGAAATGAAGATTCATATGTCAAGTTTGCTTCTTCAACACATAACTTAAACATATATAATGTTTTAGAACTGCTCCTCGCATATTTCACCACACCTCTAATTTTTTGAATAGCACCCTCAACTACAATTAAGTTTAGGATATGAGCACCACATCTATGACAATTAATTTTAGGATATGAGCACAACATCTCATATGAAAATGCTCGCCTCTCAAAGGTACAACACTTTTCTTCACAAGCCTTTTTTCCAATTGTTCAACTGCAACATCATTATTTGATGCATTGTCGACAGTAATGCACAACAACTTTCTCAAACCCTATTCATTCATGCAAAACTCAATAGCATTTCTAATATTAACTCTAGAATGACTTTTAAATACACAAAAGTTCAAAGACCTTTTATTCATATTCCATTGAGAATCAATGAAATGAACAGTCAAACATATATAAGACAAGTTTTGAATGCTAGTCCACGTGTCGGTAGTCAATGAAACTCTACAACAATGAGATGATATGCTATCAAATAATTTCATCTTTTCTTTCACAAACAAAGAAAAACAATCCCTCAATATTGAGTGCCTTGATAGAATTTTAAATTGAGGCACACAAACTTCACAAAACTCCTTGAACTCATCCCTCTCAACAAAACAAAACAAAATAGCAATTCATCTTTTATGATCATTTTCACCAAAGCCTCCCTAACTAGTTATTGATCAAATTGCCAACAAGTTAATTTTTTATCCTATGAACTAGTACCTTTAGTGAAACTCAACAAAGATTGTGACTTGTCTTTACCTTTGTGAGCTTCTATTAATTCTTTTTTGTGTGGAAATTTCCTACAAGTCTCTCTCAAGTATTTCCATAAACTCGAAGTACCTTGATCACTTTTTGGCAAATATTCTTTCCTACACCATATACAAGTAGCCCAACCAGTTTCATTTCCCTCTGAATCATCTAATATCTCATAAGTTTCCCAAACAGTGGACTTATACTTTTTATGAGCTTGAGGTTCAGATGTACCTTGACTTTTTTTTACAATTAGAAATGAAGAACCTGCCGTAACAATAGGAGGGTTCGTGAAAGTATGATGATTGGATTTACCAGTACTTAGATCATTTGAGATGTGATCATCTTCAATTTATTGTATTTTTCGTTTACTGCTGGATTGTGCAATCTGCATTGCCATTAATTATTATGATATGTTAAGCATAAATACATATAAATATTTCAAACAAGCAAGCTCTACAAAACTGACTGCAACACATTCAGACCACTCATTCGGCCCAACCACAATACCACAATCATACTCAACCAAACTGACTGAGACACATAATAATAATAATTAATCACTCAATTCTTATCAAAAAAACAAACCAAAAGGTTGGTGGCATCTTGGACATGGTGGAGGCAACCAGAAGTACGACAGACAAGGGCTGGACCTAACTTAACACGACTTGAACGGCATGAGGTGGCCTGGAACTCATCGGAACAGTAATAGGTGCGTCGGAATTGGATTGGCAGTAGGGGAATTGGTGGCATCTTAATGTTATATAAATATATAAATATATAAATATATATATATTTATTCCTGGTTCTAGTATCTGTTTTTTAGGACGGGAAGGTTCTTAGGATGGATATTGCTTAATATCCGGAACCGTACCAAAAGAAAAAATACCTAACAGAAAGGGACGAGAAAAGTCTTAGTCAACGGATTTTTCTTAGTCCTGATTCTTTCGGGACAAGACTTTGGGTCGGGTCGTGAATCTCCGTGTCCCATGAGCAGCCCTACTAAATGCATATAAAGTTAAATCAGTAAACTCTTAAACCTCGTAATGCCTAAATGCATAAACCATTAAACCGCTAAATACTACTTATTAATTAATAAATTTATTTTTTATTGTTATTTATTATATTTTTAAATATTCATTTTAATTATTTATTAGTGTATTTATTTAGAAATATTTATTACAAAATAAATTATGAGTGAGACAAATATTTTTTAAATAATATATTATTTATCTAATAAAAATATACGCTTATAAAAGAAATATAAATTTAAAAATTAAAAAATTATTATCAAGTAATATAAGTTACTTGAATTTTGAATCAATTTGGATTTTGTAAATATTTTTTAATTAATATCTATATTAATATTAATAGTTTATAAATTTAATTTTTGATCATTATTATAATATCTATCAATAAAATTATTTATATTAAATTTATATGAAATATAATTATTAAAATTATTATAACAAAATATTGTATTAAAATTTCAAAAAATTTTAAATTATTATATTTTCAAATGTTGTAAACTATGAAAATGATAAAAAATTATATAAATTTTTTTTGTTATGTTATTTTTTTTTAATAAAACCTATAAACCACTAAAAGCCTAAAAACATAAATCGCTAAACTCCTAATGACAAAACCTCTAAATACTTAAAATCATTAAAATGGTATACATTAATAATAAATCATAAATCTCATTTTAATTTTTATTCAATATAATTTTAAATTTTTATTTTAATTATTTATCAATTTATTTTATAGAAATATTAATTACAAAATAAATTATTAGTGAGACAGATCTAATTTAAATTAAACCGGTATCCCTAAATAATAAATAATATATCTCATTTTTTTTCAATATAATTTTAAATATTCTTTTTAATTATTTAATTGTTTATTTATATATAAATATTAATAACAAAATAAATTGAGTTAGACAAATATAATTTATATAAATTATTTTTCATCAATAAATTATTGATAAACTTTTTAAAAGAAAAAAAATTTCAAAACAAAAAATTATTATATAGTAATATAATTTGCTTTTCTTCTGAATCATTTTAGGTTTTGTAATTATATTTTAATTGATATCTATCTTATTAATAATAGATTATTTATTTATTTTTTGATCATTATTAGAATATTTATCAATAAAATTGTTTATATTGAATTTATATGATATATAAATATAATGCTTTTTATAACTAAATATTGTATTCACATTTTAAAAAAATTTAAATATTATTATATTTTCAAAGGTTATAATCTATGAAAATGAGAAAAAATTATAAATTTTTTTTGTTAATTTATTGTTTAAATAAAACCTATAAACCTTTAAATGCCTAAAAACATAAATTGCTAAACTACAAAATGACAAAACCTTTAGATACTTAACTTATTAAACTTGTGTACATTAATAAAAAATCAGAAATCTCAATTTAATTTCTTAAGTATAATTTTAAATTTTTATTTTAATTATTTATCAGTTCATTTTTATATAAATATTAATTACAAAATAAATTATTAGTGAGACATATCTAATTTAAATAATCTATTTTTCATCAAAAAAAATATATATCCTTATAAAAAGAGGCAAAATTTTAAAAACAAAAATTTATTATATAGTAATATATTTTATTTTTATTTTGAATCATTTTAGATTTTGCAATTATATTTTAAATTATATCATTCTTATTAATAATAGTTTTTAAATTTTGTATTGATCATTATTATAATGTCTATTAATAAAATTATTTGTATTGAGTTTACACTATATATAATTATTAAGATTATTATTACTGAATAATATATTCACATTAAAAAAAATTAAAAATTAATATAATTTCAAAGGTTATAACCTTCTAAAATTTATAAAAAAATATTTTAATTAAATTTTTTATTTTTTCATTTTTTAAATAAAAAGTATAAATCACTAAAGGCCTAAACACTTAAATCACTAAACCCCAAAACACCTAAATACTTTAATCATTAAACTAGAATATTCTACATAATAAATAATAAATCTCTATTTTATTTGTATTCATTATAATTTTAAATATTCATTTTAATTATTTATTATTTTATTTTTACGGCATTATAAATTAAAAAATAAATATAAGGAAGACAAATATAATTTAAATAATTTACTTTTAATAACAAAAAATATAAACTTATAAAAAGAAGCAAAACATCAAAGAAAGTATTATTTTGTAATATATTTTACTTTGATTTTGAATAAATTTACGTTTTGCAAATATATTTAAAATAATATCTATCATATAAATAATAGTTTATTAATTTATTTTTTGATCATAAATATAATATATTTCAATATAATTGTTTATATTGAATTAATATGATATATAATTATTAAGATTATCATAACTAAATATAGTATTCACATATAAAAAAACATTTAAAAATTGTTATATTTTCAAAGTTTATAACATTCAAAAATGATAAAAAATAACATATATAAATTTTTTGTTATACCATTGTTTAAATAAAACTTATAAACCATTAAAAGCCTAAATACATAAATCTCTAAACTTCTAAACCGCGAAGCCCCTAAATTCTTAAACCTTTAAACTTTTAAACCTTAAATATAATTTAAATAATTTATAGAAATATTAATTACAAAATAAATTATAAGTGATACAAATATAATTTAAATAATTTATTTTTCATCAAAAAAAATATAAGCTCATAAAATGATCCAAAAACTAATAAAAAATTATTATTTAGTAATAAATTTTACTTTGATTTTGAATCATTTAGGTTTTTTAATTATATTTTAATTTATATCTATCATATTAATAATAGTTTATTAATTTATTTTTTGATAATTGATATAATATCTATTAATAAAATTGTTTATATTATATATAGTTATAATATTTATTATTACTAAATATTGTATTCACATTTTTAAAAAATTTTAAAATTATTATATTTTCAAATGTTATAACCTTTTAAAATTTCAAAAAATATCAAAAATAAATTTTTTGTTATTTCATTGTTTAAATAAAACCAATAAACCATTAAATGCCTAAATACTTAAATCAATAATTTCTAAATCTCGAAAACCCTAAATAGATAAATTTTTTAAACATGTATATCCTAAATAATAAATAATAAATCCCATTTTTATTTTTTTCATTATAATTTTAAATATTTATTTTAATTATTCATTTGTTTATTTTTATATAAATATTAATTACAAAATAAATTATAAGTTATACCAAAATAATTTATATAAATTATTTTTCAACAAAAAATATAGATAAACTTAACAAAAGAAGAAAATAATTAAAAACCAAAAAATATTATATAATAATATATTTTGCTTTGTTTCTGAATCATTTTAGGTTTTGTAATTATATTTTAATTGATATCTAACTTATTAATAATAGATTATTAATTTATTTTTTGATCATTATTAGAATATTTTTCAATAAGAATGTTTATATTGAATTTATATGATATATAAATATAATGATTATTATGACTAAATATTATATTCACTTTTTAAAAACATTTTAAAATTATTATATTTTCAAAGGTTATAACCTTTGAAAATGTGAAAAAATTAAAAAAATATTTTTTTTTATAATTTCATTGTTTAAATAAAACCTATACACCACTAAATGCCTAAACACTTAAATTAATAAACAACAAAATCTTGATACCCCTATATAGATAATCCTTTAAACTGGTATACACTAAAAAATAATTAATCAATCTCATTTTTATATGTTTTCATTATAATTTAAAAAAATAATTTTGTTGTTTAGTTTTTTATTTATATGTTTATATATTAATTATAAAATAAATTATGAGTTAAAAATTTAATTTATTAAAAATATTTTTAATCAAAAAATAGATAAGCTTATAAATATCATAAAAATTTAAAAACAATAATTATTATTTAGTGATATATTTTGTTTTGCTTTTGAATCATTTTAGGTTTTGATATTATATTTTAAATAATATCATTTTTATTCATAATAGATTTTTAATTTATTTTTTGATAATTATTAGAATATCTACCAATAAAATTATTTAAATTGAATTTATATGATATACTATTATTATGATTATTATAAATATATAATGTATTCACTTTTGAAAAGAAATTTAAAAATTATTATATTTTCAAAGGTTATAACCTTAAAAAATGAGAAAAAATAATAAAAATAAATTATTTGTTATTCCAGTTTTAAAATAAAACCTATAGATCATTAAATGCTTACTTACTTAAATCAGTAAGCTCATAGACCCCGAAACCCCTAAATACATAAACCATTTAACAGCTATATACTACTTAATAAATAATAAATCTAATTTTTATTTCTATTTATTATAATTTTAAATATTCATTTTAATTATTTATAGTTAAATTTTTTAGAAAAATTAATTACAAAATAAATTTATAGTGAGGCAAATATTATTTAAATAATTTATTTTTAATCAATAAAAAATATAAGCTTATAAAAAGAAGGAAATATTTGAAAATTAAATATTATTATATAGTAATATATTTTGATTTGATTTTTAATCATTTTGTGTTATGTAAATATATTTTAATTAATATTTATATTATTAATAATAGTTTATTAATTTAATTTTTGATCATTATTATTATATCTATCATTAAAATTAGTTATATTGAATTTATATGATATATAATTAGTAGGATTAATATAATTATAGATGGTATTCACATTTCAAAAATTTTAAAAATTATTTTATTTTCAAAGGTTATAACCTTTGAAAATCAGATAAAATCAAAAATAGAATTTTAAATTTTTATTATATAAATAAAACCTATAAACCACTAAATGCCTAAAAACACAAGTTGCTAAACTCCTTAACGACAAATCTCCTAAATAATCAAACCATTAAACCGGTATACCATATATAATAAATCATAAATCTCATTTTAATTTGTATTCATTATAATTTTAAATATTCATTTTAATTATTTTTTAGTTTATTTTTTATAGAAATATCAATCATAAAATAAATAATGAGTTAAACAAATATAATTTTAATAATTTTTTTTTAATCAAAAAAAATAAGCTTATATAAAGAAGTTAAAATTTAAAAACAAAAAATTATTATTTAATAATATATTTTACATTGATTTTGAATCATTATATATAGGTTTTTCAATTATATTTTAATTGCGATCAATCTTATTAATAATTATTTATTAATTTATTATTTGATCATTTTTATAATATCGAACAATAAATTTACTTATATTCAATTAGACTGTCTTATGATTATTAAGTTATTATAACTAAATATTATATTTACATTTGAAAAAAATTTAAAAATTATTATATTTTCATAGGTTATAACCTTCAAAAATGATAAAAAATCACAAAAATAATTTTTTATTATTTTATTTTTTAAATAAAACTTATAAACCACTAAATGCCTACACATTTAAATCTCTAGACTCTTAAACCCCAAAACCCCCTAAATACTTAAACCTTTAAACCTATATAACCTACATAATAAATAATAAATCTCATTTTTATTTGTATACATTATAATGTTAAATATTCATTTTAATTATTTTTTAGTTTATTTTTATAGAAATATTAATTACAAAATAAATAATAAGTGTGACAGATATAATTTAAATAAATTATTTTTTATTAAAAAAAATATAAGCTAATAAAAATAAACAAAATTTCAAAAATTTAAAATTTTATTTAGTAATATAATTTACTTTGATTTTGAATAATTTGGGTTCTGCAAATATAATTTAATTAATATCTGTCTTATTAATAATAGGTTATTAATTTATTTTTTGATCATTATTATAATATATATTAATACATTTTTTTATAATGAATCTACAACAAATATAATTATTAAGATTATTATAACTAAGTATTGTATTCTTATTTTAGATCTATTAAAAAATTATTATATTTTCAAATGTTATAACCATTGAAAATCACGAAAATTAATAAAAATAAATTTTTTGTTATTTCATTTATTAAATAAAACCTATAAATAAGAAAAAGTGCAAACATATAAATCAATAAACTTCTTAACCCCAAAACCACAAAAAACATAAATAATTAAATAGTTATACCCTAAATAATAAATCATAAATCTTATTTTTATTAGTATTCATTATAATTTTAAATATACACTTTATTTTTTATTAGTTTAATTTTATAGAAATACAAATTAAAAAACAAAATTATTATTGAGACAAATATAATTTAAATAATTTATTTTTCATTAAAAAATATATAGACTTATAAATGGATACAAAAATTTAAAAATTTAAAAATTTAAAATTAATATTTAGTAAAATATTTCACTTTGATTTTGAGTCATTTTAGGTTTTGCAAATAAATTTTAAACAATATTTATCTTATTAATAATTGGTTATTACTTTTTTATGATCATTATTATTATAAATATCAATAAAATAGTTTATATTGAATTTATATGATATATAATTATTATGATTATTATTACTTCATATTGTATTCACTTTTCAAAAAAAATTTAAAAATTATTATATTTTCGAAGGTTATAACCTTCGAAAATAAAAAAAAATAACAAAAATAAATTTTTTGTTATTTTATTTTTTATATAAAACCTATAAACCAATAAATGAATAAATACTAAAATGACTAAACTCCAAAACCCCGAAGCCCATAAATATTTAAAAAATTAAATTAGTATAATCTAAATCATAAATCTCAGTTTAATTAGTATTCATTATAATTTTAAATATTCATTTTAATTATTTATCAGTTTATTTTTATATAAATATTGATTACAAAAAAAAATATTAGTGCGACATATATAGTTTAAATAATTTATTTTTCATTAAAAAATGCTTATAAAAAGTGGCAAAATTTTAAAAATAAAAAATTATTATTTAATAATATATCTTATTTTGAATTTGAATCATTTTTGATTTTACAATTATATTTTAATTTATATCATTCTTATAAATACAAGTTTAATAATTTATATATTGATCATTATTATAATATCTATCAATAAAATTATTTATATTGAGTTTATATTATATATAATTACTAAGATTATTATAACTAAATATTATATTAACATTTAAAAAAAATTAAAAATTTTTATATTTTCAAAGGTTACTACCTTAGAAAATAAAAAAAAATCAAAAAATTAAATTTTTTGTTTTTTCAATCTTTAAAAAAAACTATAAATCACTAAATGTCTAAACAATTAAATCACTAAACTCCTAAACCATAAAACACCTGAATACTTAAACCATTAAACCGGTATATCCTGAATAATAAATTATAAATCTCAATTTTATTAGTATTCATTATAATTTTAAATATTCATTTTAATTATTTAGTAGTTTATTATTATAGAATTATAAATTACAAAATAAATTATGAGTAAGAAAAATATAATTTAAATAATTTATTTTTAATAACAAAAAAATAAACTTAATAAAAAAAGCCAAACATTAAAAAAATTATTATTTAGTAGTATATTTTACTTTGATTTGAATAAATTTAGATTTTGCAAATACTTTTTAAATAATAACTATTTTATTAATAATTGTTTTCTAATTTAATTTTTGATCATAATTATAATATGTAGCAATATAATTATTTATAGTGAATTAAAATGAATTATAATAATGAAGATTATTATAAATAAATATTATATTTACATTTGAAAAAATTTAAAAATTATTATATTTTCAAAGGATATAATCTTCAAAAATTAGTTAAAATAATATAAATAAATTTTTTGCTATATCATTATTTAAATAAAACTTATAAACCACTAAATGCCTAAACACAAAAGCCCCTAAATACTTAAACCTTAAAACTCTTAAACCTTAAATATAATTTAAATAATTTATATAAATATTAATTATGAAATAAATTATCAGTGATACAAATATAATTTAAATAATTTATTTTTCATCAAAAAAATATATAAGCTTATAAAAAGAAGCAAAAACTAAAAAACAAAAATTATTATTTAGTAATAAATTTTACTAGGATTTTGAATAATTTTAGGGTTTGCAATTATATTTTAATTTATATCCATCATAATCATAATAACATATTAATTTATTTTTTGATAATCGATATCATTTCTATGAATAAAATTGTTTATATTTAGTTTATATTATATATAATTATAATGATTATTATTACTAAATATTGTATTCTTATTTTTAAAAAATTTAAGATTATTATATTGTCAAAGGTTATAACCTTTGAAAATGTGAAAAAATATCAAAAATAATTTTTTTGTTATTTCATTTTTTAAATACAAAATGTATAAACCACTAAATGCATAAAAACATGAATCGCTAAAGTCCTATACGACAAAACCCTTAAATACTTAAAATTATAAACTGGATATACATTAATAATAATTCATAAATCTCATTTTAATTTTATTCAGTATAATTTTAAATTTTTATTTTAATTATTTTTCAGTTTATTTTTATTGAAATATTAATTACAAAATAAATTATTAGTGAGATAGATATAACTTAAATTAAATTGGTATACCCTAAATAATAAAGAATAAATATTATTTTTTTCATTATAATTTTAAATATTCATTTTAATTATTTATTTGTTTATTTTTATATAAATAATTATTAAAAAATAAATTATGAGTTAGACAAATATAATTTATATAAATTATTTTTCATAAAACAAATATAGATAAACTTATTAAAAGAAATAAAAATTAAAAAAAAATTATTATATAGTAATATAATTTGCTTTGCTTCTGAATCATTATAGGTTTTGTAATCATATTTTAATTAATATCTATCTTATTAATAATAGATAAAAAATTTATTTTTTGATCATTATTATAATATTTATCAATAATATTATTTATATTGTATATATATGATATATAAATATAATGATTATTATAACTAAATATTGAATTCACATTTGAAAAAAATTTAAAAATTATTATATTTTCAAAGGTTATAACCTTTGAAATATGAAAAAATAATAAAAATAAATATTTTGTTATTTTAAATAAAACCCATAAACCACTAAATGCATACACAATTAAATCAGTAAACACCTAAACCCAGTAATACATAAATACATAAACCATTAAACTGTTATATAATACCTAATAATTAATAAATCTAATTTTAATTTTTATTTATTATAGTTTATATATTGATTTTAATTATTTATTAGTTTATTTTTATAGAAATATTTATTATAAAATAAATTATGAGTGCGAAAAATATAATTAAAATAATTTATTTTTAATCAAAAAAAATATATACGCTTATAAAAGAAGTAAAAATTTAAAAATTAAAATTATTATCAGGTAATATATTTTACTTTAATTTTGAATCAATTTGGGTTTTGTAAATATTTTTTAATTAATATCTATCTTATTATTAATAGTTTATTAATTTAATTTTTGATCATTATTATAATATCTACCAATAAAATTATTTATATTGAATTTATATCATATATAATTATTAATATTATTATAACTAAATATTATATTCACATTTCAAAAAATTTTAAATATTATTATATTTTCAAAGGTTATAACATATGAAAATGAGAAAAAATTACAAAGTTTTTTTTGGTTATTTTATTGATTAAATAAAACCAATAAACCACTAAATGCCTGAAAACCTAAATCGCTAAACTCCTAAAAAACAAAACCTCTAAATACTTAAACCATTAAACTAGTATACATTAATAATAAATCATAAATATCATTTTAATTTTTATTCAGTATAATTTTAAATTTTTATTTTAAATAATTTTTAGTTTATTTTTATAGAAATATTAATTACAAAATAAATTATTAGAGAGACAGATATAATTTAAATTAGACAGGTATACCCTAAATAATAAATAATAAATCTCATTATTTTTAATTATAATTTTAAATATTCATTTTAATTATTTATTTGTTGATTTTTATATAGATATTAATTACAAAATAATTTATGTGTTACACAAATATAATTTATGTAAATTATTTTTCATCAAAAAATTATAGATAAACTTTTTAAAAGAAAAAAAATTTCAAAACAAAAAATTATTATATCGTAAAATATTTGCTTTGCTTATGATCATTTTAAGTTTTGTAATATATTTTAATTTATATTAATCTTATTAATAATAATTTATTAATTTATTTTTCATCATTATTAGAATATTTATCAATACAAATGTTTATATTAAATTTATATGATATATAAATATAATGATTATTATAACTAAATATTGTATTCACTTTTGAAAAAAATTTTAAAATTATTATATTTTCAAAGTTTATAACCTTTGAAAATGTGAAAAAATAAAAAAAAATATTTTTTTTGTTATTCTATTGTTAAAATAAAACCTATACACCACTAAATGCCTAAGTATTTAAATCACTAAACTACAAAATCGTGATACCTCTATATAGATAATTCTTTAAATCAGTATACCCTAAATAATAATTATAAATTTCATTTCTATTTGTTTTCATTATAATTTAAAAAATTCATTTTGATTGTTTAGTTTTTTATTTTTATATATGTATTAATTATAAAATAAATTTTTCGTTAAAAATATAATTTATAAAAATTATTTTTAATAAAAAAATTGATAAGCTTATAAAAAGAATAAAAATTTAAAAACAAATAATTATTATTTAGTAATATATTTTGCTTTGATTTTGAATCATTTTAGGTTTTGATATTATATTTTAAGTAATATCAATCTTATTCATAATAGATTTTTAATTTATTTTTTGATAATTATTATAATATCTATCAATAAAATTGTTTATATTGAATTTATATGATATATAATTATTTGATTATTATAAATAATAATGTATTCACATTTGAAAAAAATATAAAATTATTATATTTTCAAAGTTATAATCTTAAAAATGAGAAAAAATAATAAAAATAAATTTTTAGTTATTTTATTTTTTAAATAAAACCTATAGACCTTAAATGCTTACTTATTTATATTAGTAAGCTCATAAACCATGAAACCTCTAAATACATAAAGATTTTAACATAAATATAATATTTAATAAATAATAAATCTCATTTTTATTTCTATTTATTATAATTTTAAATATTCATTTTAATTATTTATAGTTTATTTATTTAGAAAAATAATAAAAAAATAAATTTGGAGTGAGACAAATATTATTTAAATAATTTATTTTTAATCAAAAAAATATAAGCTTATAAAAAGAAGAAAAAATTTAAAAATTAAATATATATATTATTAATATATTTGGAATTGATTTTGAATCATTTTGTGTTATGTAATATATTTTAATTAATATTATATTATTAATATAGTTTATTAATTTAATTTTTTATCATTATTATAATTTATATCATTAAAATTATTTATATTGAATTTATATGATATTAATTAGTAAGATTAATATAATTATACATATATTCACATTTCAAAAAATTTTAAAAATTATTTTATTTATAAAGGTTATAACCTTTGAAAATAGG
>JAREIK010004950.1:0-23795 GCA_029783825.1 Sapria himalayana
ATAATTTTGGAATGAAAATAACTAGAGATTTTTCCCTCGCTAATTTAGCTAGAGATTTTTTCCTCGATAATTTAGCTAGGGAATTTTCTCTTGCTAATTTTGATAGGGAAACTATTTACTCTTTAATTTTTATGACAAACACATTGGATTAGAGGTGTCAAATGGGCTGATTCGTGCCTTGCCTAGCCCGGCACGGCATGGAATTTCCCGTGCCCATGCCATGTCATGCCGAGTCAAACCAGGCCTCAGCTGTGCCTGGCCAACATGGTACTATCGCTGGTTGGCTCAGTACCTCGGCACGAGCCAGAGGTACCAATACCATACTACCCCATCGGGCTGAGGCTCAGCCTGACTGATCTGGAAACTGGGCGGGCCCAAATCTAAACCAACCCCAACCCCAAAGGCCTATTACAGGCTTACGCCCAACATGGAAAATATTTAAAAAAAAATTATTTGAAATTTAGCCGTTGGATTTGCCTCTAATGGCTATGGGCAGAACCCGACGACCCATATGATTCTGCCCCAAAAAAATATTAAAAATTCAAAAAGAAATACTTTTAAAAAAACTTCTAATTTTTTTTATAAAAGCCCCCCACCCCTAATTTATGTTTTCAAAAACATAAAATCTCACATTCTCTCTCTCTCAAACCTCTCTCCTAAAATTCTCTCTCTCAGGATTTCGGCTCGCTTTTCGGGACTTGCAACTCAGGCTCGTCTTTAGTTGGTTTATGCATTGGTCTTTAGAAGTTAGATTTTGGTGCACGTGCTTTTCCTTTACACTACTTTATGGGTATTTCTATTTTTATCTCTCTACTTTTTTAAGTTATCTCTTGCCTAAAAAACCTAAAAAATGACAAATACAAATACTAATAAAATTAATTTAAATTTAGAAAATGAAAATCTTACACAAAAGTTCGAGGCTGCTGAAACTTTGGTTTCTCACGTCTCAGCCCAAATATCTAAAAACAAAAAACAAGATGGACTTCTATAGTTTGGACTCATTTTAATATAAAAACATAAAATATTAGGGTGAGGAAGAAGAAATGACACTGTGCAAATATTGTAAAAAAACTTAACTTATAAGAGTGCGTTTGGGACTGGACATCTTAAAAGGCATGTCGAATTATCACCAAAAAACATGGTGCATTAGATATTAGGCAAACCCAACTTAGCTCTGCATTTTTTGAGACTGAATCTAGTTCATTCTCAAATTTTACCTGCTATATGCCATAGAGAGTTAGGTTGAGAGGCATGACCAAACTTATCACATTGATGGATCTTCCAATCAGATTTTGGGAGATCCAAGGATAGTGAGCATCATGCAGATATATTTTCAACTTGCTTATCATAGGTTTCCGAGGTTCCATCTTGGAACGACATACTAAAATATTATATGTTAGAAAATAATTAATAATTAATGAATTTATGGTACATAGTTGAGTGATGTCTGTGAAGTCCGATATCTGGACTAGTCACGATGATGTATCTTATGCATGTCTCACGCCACTATGTAGATTCTAAATGGCCTGTGAATAAAAAAATTTACGATTCTCCGAGATTCTCAATCCTTATGATGGGCCTACCATTTTGAGTGTATGATAAAAATCTTTAGAGAATATAAAATTCAAAATAAAATTTTAGTATCACAATTGATAATGCATCTAATAATGGTAATGATTAACATGTTTGTTAGTAATATTAGAGACGCACCATTAAGAGAGATTTTCCACGTCTGATGCATGGTCACGTGGTTAACATGATTCTACATGTGAGGATGAAGGGTGTTTCCTAGCTTTGGAAAACATATGTAAACTCACTAAAATATATTTGCATGCCTCACAAACAATTGGAGCTCGGTAGTCTCTGTTTGTCTGTGAATCTTAAGAAGAAGAAATTCAAATCAGATTAGACATTGTTGAATTACACGTACCTAATGTTGGTGTCATGTGTTGGATACAAACACATGATATCCGACTATGTCAATAGTAAGAGTGACGAACTTTTTTTGATAACACTAATGGGCTTTAGGAATTTAATTTATGAAAATTTTGATGATTTTTATGACATGAACATGTGTTCGTTGGTTTATACTCTCATGACTTGCATTGCACTCAGGTGCATATAAACATTAGCAGGATGTTTAGGAAGTATCGAGCAAATCCGAAACTTAGCCATATGGTTACAGAGATGGAAACCAAGTATTTAAAGTACTGGTCTACCATTCCATCTGTTTATTGTCTCGCTACATGCATGGACCTTAGGTTAAGGTGGAAGAGGTAGATAATATTTTGACTTATATTTCCTCGTGCATGAACATGGAAGACTCACCTGAAGGGTTCATTCATGAGAAGTTGACTGACCTTTTCGCATACTATGATACTACTTATGGTGATAACAGTAGTAAGGCTGTGAGTACGGACATGATACCATATTCGAGATGATGATTTTTCCATTTAGTTAGCTAGGGGAAATGACAGGGTGGACCGTCGAATAGGAGCGAGCTGTCTTGGTACTTAGATACTGATTACTGCTCAATCCTATCCCTATGATATAAAATCTTGATATTTACAGTGGTGGAAATCATATGAGTCTATCTTTCCCTTGCTATCTAAGATAGCACGGGATCTATTGACTCCTCTGTGTTGAGCATAGCATCAGAGCCTACTTTTTTATTGCAGTGAATGTGATTTTGGATAGGAGATGAAGATTATGTCAAGATATTGTTGAGGCTTTAGTATGCAGGAAGAATTTGTAGGATTCGATGTTTAGCATCAAGGATCATGCTAGGATGGGAGTGGGACTACAGTGAATGCGAGAGAGTTGACTGCTGATGATGATCTATGTGATAGTGATATTGATATTGAGGTTGATGATGATTATGATACGAGAATGGATATTGATGAGGTTGCTACTTGATGCTTGACGTTGATGATTGTCGGATTGCGATGCCGACAACTACACTTTTGTTACAGTTATGCTTTTCTTTATGAGTTATGATTGATTCTGATTTTTGATTTCGATGTTTGTACTTATTTTTTAATTACATTGTATTTGGTTTAGTTTAGCAATTTGGAACTTGGCTTTGTGAGTGTGACTTTGTTATTTTGTTAAATAAATTTTGTGTTTGTTTTATTTTTTTTTTAATAATTTCATTAAAAATTCTAAAATATAATTCTAATAAATTATAATCTAATTAAAAGATAATTTAAACAAATAACATAAAAAAAAAACTTTATAACTATTCAAATATTTATAATTTACAATTTAAAAATTTTTAAACATTATCTAATTTATATTTTATAATTACATAAATACTCTAAACAAAAAATAAAAAAATTTTAAATTTTTTAAACCGCTCTTAAACATCATGCAAACCGGGCCATACCGAGCGCTTGAATAAACCGTGCAGGGCCAGGCATGGCATGGTTACTGTAGACGTGGCTAGCATGGCACGAAAGCATGGTTGGGCCTACAAAAACCATGCCAAGCCGGCCTAGCACGACCGTTTGACCTTCTACTTTAGATTGGAAAGGTTCCATTGTTAATCCATCGTTATATCCACTTTAGCTATAGAAAAACTCCATTTAGCTAAGAAATTTTTACAAGCTATTTGTGATTTTTCTTTTAGTGATCTCAATCTATCTATCTATATATTTGTTTATATCTCTGTGTATTTATTTATCTATCTATATTATCAATCTATCAATCTATCTATCGATCTATCTGAGTCTATCAATCTATCTATAAATCTGTCTATCAAACTATCTATCATTCTGTATCAATCTTTTTATCAATCAATCAATCTATCTATCTATTAGTTTATTAATATTTCTATCTATCTATCTATCTACTATCTATCTAAAAATTTGTTTATCTATCTATCTATGTCTGTCTATCAATTTTTAATAAATTTGTCTATCAATCTATCTTTCTATCTATCTATTTGTCTATATATCTATCTATTTTTCTATCTGTCTATCTTTCTGGTCTACTATTTTTCTATTTATCTGTCAATCTATCTATTTATCTATTATGTCTCTCTATCTGTCTTTATATCTATCTATCTATCAATATATCTATCTATCATATATCTATCTATTTGTCTATCTATCAATCTATCTATCTCTCTGCCAATCTATCTATTTGTCAATCAATCAATCAATCATTCTATCTGTCTGTCTATCTATCTATCTATTATATTTGTTATCTAACTATTGATCAATCAATCATCTATCTATTATCTATTTGTGTCTATCTATATGTCTATCTATCTATATATCTATCTATATCTATCCGTCTAGCTATCTGTATATCATCTATCTATCTATTTGTCTCTCTATTTGTCTATCTATCAATCTATATATTTATCTCGCTATCTATCACTCTATCTCTCTATATGTCTATCTATCTTTTTATCTATCTGTCTAATCTATCTGTCTATCTATCATTGTTATCGACCTATCTATCTATCTACCAATCTATTTGTTTATCTATATGTCTATCTATCTATTTATCTATATTTCTTTCTTTCTATATTTCTATCTTTTATTTGTCTATCTATCAATCTTTAAATCTATGTGTCTATCTATATCTCTATTTATTTGTATATTTATCTATCTATCTATGAGTATCTATCATTTTATCAATCAATCTACCTATTAACTATCTATCTGCTATCAATCTATCTATCAATCTGTCTATCAATCTATTTATCAATATGTCTATTATCAATCTATTTATCAATATGTCTATCTATCATCAATCTAACTATCAATCATTTTTTCTACCTATATATTATTTATTTATCTATCTATCTATTTATATATCTATCTATCTATATAGCTATATGTCTCAATCAATCTATTTATTTTTTTATATTAGTCATATATTGTTTATATATCTATCTGTCTAAATAACTATTTATCTATATATCTATTTATCTATCTGGCAATTTATTGGTCTATCTATATGTTGATCTATCTAGCTATCTTTCTATTTTTCAATTGTCTATCTATATATCTATATATCTGTGTGTCTATCTATTTATCTATCTAATATATATTTATATGTCTATTTATATGTTTTCTCTATCTATCTACTTACCTACCTATTTCTATCTATATATCTGTCTGTCTGTATATCTATCAATATCTATCTGTCTGTCTATCTATCTTTCTATATATATATATATATATATATATATATATGACTATCTACCTAACTATCTATCTATCAATCTCTCTATCAATCTATATAAATCTATCAATCGTTATATCAATATTCCTATCATTGTGTCTATCTATCTATCTATCAAGCAATCTATCTATATTTATCTATATGTCAACCTATCTATCTATGAATATGTCTATCTTTCTATTTATCAATCTATCTTTCAATTTGTCTATCAATCTATCTATCACTCGGTATATCAATCTGTCTATAAATCTATCTATCTATCTGTCTTTATGTCTCTATGTCTATTTATTATCTATCTATCTATTTGTCTATTTATCTGTCTATTTATATGATTATCTATATGTCTATCTTTTTGTCTATCTATATGTGTATCTATTTGTCTATCCATCTCTCTATCAAACTATCTACCTAACTATCTATCAATATGTCTATCTGTCTGTCTATCATTTTGTCTATTAATATTTTTATCAATCTACCTATCAATCAATCTATCTATCTATTCTCTATTTATCTATTTAGCTATCTGTATATCTATTTGTATCTATCTATCTATCATCTATATCTTTTTATCTATATGTCTATCTATATTTATATATCTTTCTATCAATCAATCAATCAATCATCTGTCTGTCTATCTATCTATGTAAATATCATGTAATCTATCAATCTATCTATATGGGATTTTCCCATCGCTAAAATAGAATAACGACAAATTATTGATGAAAATTATCCCAATCTAAAGTGATCTTCATAAAATATTAACGAGAAAAATCCCTAGCAAATTTTTAATGACGGAAATTCCGTGGCTAATTATAATTTTTCCCTTGGTATTTTTGATTGTAATTAAGAATAGTAATTAATATTTTTCGATTGAAAATGTACAGAAAATTATCTAGCTAAATTAGCTATGGAAAATTATATTCCAATTTTAATTCCAAACTATTTTCACAATTTTATTTTTTACAAAAATTTAATACATATTTTTAAATTTTTATATAAAATTGAATAAAAAATATACCATAAACATTATTTAAATTAACAAAAAAAAAGCAGTTAATAACCTATTCTGATACAATAGTTACATAATTAAAACAAAAATTTAACATATGTATATAATTATTTTAAACTAAATCATCATCATCATCATATGATGCATTTGTGATAGGTTCTCATGTGTGGATACTCTGCACGAACTCTGTGCGCTATCTATCTTGTCAAGGCTGCTAACTTTGACTCCATATAGGTCATCTCCTATGTATTGCATTCTTCATTTTTTTCTTATCATTCACTTCTTTCATTTTCTACATGTACATCAATTCAAACTTAAATGATACGAAGGTTGGAAACTTATTAATTTAGCAAAATATATATGACCATCACTTATATAGAATTTACCAATATGCATGAAGAATTCTGATTCAGATAATTATGTAGTTTTGCAGCACATATATAGCATTTACCAATCATTGTGCAAGATTTTATCAATAAAAAAAATATTGAATTTCCAACAGACTATTTTAGAACATGGAAGAAATAAAATAATTACCCAATAGCTATTGGAATCATCACCAAGAGAGAATCCAATAACAGATTGATGACCACTACTGGAGCCATATGGCACATCGTGAGAATGAAGCCTGTATTTGGTCTTCTCATACATCAGCTTCAGAACTAACCTGTACATAATCTGGATGAAGAAATCAACATTACTCAGATGAAATCTTTTAGTTTATTGAACTTGCACTATACTAGAATCAAACATCATATTTGATACTCATGATGCATTTTAGGTTTGAACAATAAGGATCAGAAAATACATAAAAAAATTCAATTTATATAAAATATGAGCTCATGAAATATTTTGGCTTCCAGTCCGGCAAGGTTTCCCATTAGTGATTCCATCAATTAGGTATATCTTTATGAATTCGCTTGCAGGGGGGTGGATTCTATGTTTCTAACCTCAATTCCTTCCGAAGAAGTGATTGATGTTGATGCAAAGGATGGCCAATCCATGTATAAGTTAAAATACAAAAAAATTGAAAACATCAAGAAGATTCTTGGGCTGCAACAGCATAAGCAGTATGATAGTGTGAAAGCAAAAAGATATGGTCATCTCATGATAATGGCAGATCAGGATCATGATGGCTCGCACATTAAAGGTTTAGTGATCAATTTCATTCACTATTACTAGCCATTTTTGCTTTGGGTTCCATCATTCTTAGTTGATTTTATCACCCTAATCATGAAGGCAACACATATAAGTGGAAGAGTTGTACCCTTCTACACCAGTTGAGTTTATCACATAATACTTTAACCAACTGAGGAGGATGTTCATCATGCACAAGTTAATGAAAAAGTGAACTACAATAGCTACTAAAAAATGTCATCATATCTGCTACAAATATAGCAATAGCAATAGCTTCAAATATTATCACCTAAAAATGGAAAAAAACTATGGATGCCTTCCCTCATAAACACAAACTATGATGCATAAGTGCTGGTAGAATTATAGTGATCAAGAGGGTAGCGGCACTGACTGACTAAGAAGGGAGTCAGTAGTAGCAGAAAGGTGGTAATGGCGACACTAATAGTGCTGTCACAGAAAATAACAGCTAAGACTAATGTCTTAGCTTTTTTTCTACCTACTTTATGATGGGCCAAAATAACATATTCAAACCTTTTAGTTATGTAAACAATAAGTCTACCTAAATAATCAGCATTCTTCATGCATATTTTTGCCTAGTCATATTCATGATCACCAAACCAACATAACCCCACCAGATATGAAATGCAAACCCCAACTTAACAAATCTGAAACAAATTATAGCATGATTTATGCTACACACCAGATATGCATAAAGAAGCAACAAAAAAATACCTTTTGTTCCACTCAATGGCTTGCACTGCATTAACTGGTTAATCTTATCGTCTATGATTCCTTTTTTACATGAATGGAAATAATCAGATCTCATCTTCTTCCATGCCTTACTTTTAACTATGATATAATGTGTTTAAAATATTTATAAAAATGTTACATATATAAACACTACAAGAATATGCCATATAACAGGGATAATTCTAGCCAAATGGGCATTTTCCTTCGCCAAACAGAACATAGCGACGGATTAACGACGGAACTGTTCCCAATTTAAAGTGCTCGTCACAAAAATTTAGCGATGAAAAGTGTCCCTAGCTAATAATTTAGTGATGAAAAAATCACTAGCTAAAAATAATATTTCTCTATCTAAATTAGCAAGCTAAATGAGAGTTTCCGTCGCTAAACAGATATAATGACGGAAGCTTTCCCTAAATAAAGTGCTCTTTGCTAAATATTAGCGACGGAAAAGTCCCTAGCAAATAAATTTAGTGACGGAAAAAATCCCTAGCAAAATAAATTTAGCAACAGTAAAAATCCCTTAAAATAAAGTTACCCTAACTAAATTAGCTAGGAAAAATTCTCAAGCTAATTTAGTAAGGGATTTATCCTTGCTAATTAAGGGAATTGTACCTATCTATTTTAATTTTAAAACTATTTTCAGAATTTGATTTATTTTAAAATTTTTTAATTAAATAATTTAATATTTTATATAAAATTGAATAAAAATAGAAACTATAAATGATAATTTATAATTTAAAAAAATCATTTAATAACTTATTCTAATATAATATTTTACATAATTAAAACAAAAAAATAACAAAATCTTATTACATCTTATTCATCAATGTATCTACCGACAGTGCATAAAGTATAATCTATCCAGGCACTGACGTTACTTTCTCTCCCTATGTTCATTTGATCACCAACTTTTTGCTGTGAAAAAGCTGTTCGAGTCACTGTGCGTCATGTCTAGTAAATAATCATTTCACTTATACAAGATTTGTATGTGGAACAATATACCATATCCGTAAGAAATTTAAACCACTCAATCAAAGCAAAATAAATAAAAAAAGCTATGTTTTGATAAATATAATACTATAGTATATATGTACATATATACTAGCATTTCACTGGCACTTATATTATTGCAATATAGGTACATATAAACTGTAGTATTATGTGCACATATATACTGAGTATCTATATACTCAGTATATATGTTCATAAATACTATAGTATTATAAGTATATACTGCATTTGTAGCATTGCTACTATTGCCGCTCTTGCCACTACTACTCGCTGCTACCACCATTACCTCGATACCACCACTACTACCGCAACACTACCATTGCTGATAATAAAAGTAGGGGGGTGGATGATGCTCGATGAATATATACGTATACCTAGTATATACGTATGTATACTACAGTATAAAGTATGTATATACCGAGTATATACATACGTATATACTATAGTATATACGAACATATATACTGAATATATACGTAGAAAATACTCAGTATATACGAACATATATACTGAATATATAGTACAAATAATTAGTATATACTAACATATATACTCGGTATATACGTACTTATATACTCAGTATATGTAGATATATACTTAGTATATACATATGTTTATACCAAGTATATATGTACGTAAATACTATAATATTATATGTACATAATATAATCACATAGACTAGATGACACCCACTTATACTTTCATGCAAATACACATACCATCAAAGAAACATAGGAAATAATATAGGACTTAAAAAACACGCATATAGGTCTCTCAAGCATGGTCAGCTTTTCTAGTTCTTATTCCTGGTACTCCACGCAAATAGAGAACATGTTGAACGTGCACATGGAGCATAACTTACTAGATTTACAAACCAATAACCGATAACAAGTAGTCGCAGATCTGAACTGCGACGATTCATATCTACACAAAATAAGAGTGTCAAGAACAAACCTGCATTTGCATGGAATTAATTTTTTTTGGTTCATCTCACAGTTTTAGACGTTAATGTGTTGTTCCCAATACCATGGAGGACCAACCAAGGCTTTTACATACCTATAATAGGCTAAAAATCTACCCAAAAAATTTGGAGACACACAAACATATTCACAGATATACAAAAATAGTTATTATAGACATGAACAAACACAAATTTTGATAGTCATACAGCTTCAACATAAATCTAAAAGATGTCCAGTAATGATGTTTAGAGAGAAAGAGAATGCAAAAATAAAATGTTTTAGGAATAATAAAGATAACAGAAGCTAAGCCTCCTTTTGATCAAGCTGAAATCGGTAAATATGGACCCATGCATTGGAAGGACCGTGGCAATGTCTGATGCTTTGAATCAGAATTTTTTCGTTTGTCTCACATAATGTGTCATGCAAAGAATCATATTAGATTAATTGGAAAAGAAAGAACAAAACCAGAATAAAAAATATTGAAACCTGCAAAAAAATCTCATCATGTTTTGCTACACAGACAAAAATCAATAACATTTCAGAAAAAATTCTCATACGAAATCATCCTCATAATTAGTAGGGAATTTCTGCTAGCCTCTCCTGAAGTTTCATAGCTGGATCTCGAAATGCTATCTATTGCTCAATGCCACTAACTATGCCTCTATATAGGACATCTATTATTGCATTACATTCTTAATTTCTTTCATCTCATCATTCATTTCTTTAATTTCTTACATTTCTTCCATCAAATAAGTAATCTGCTTCTCCTCCTATTCTTTCATTTCTTGCATTTCTTCCTTCAAATTAATATACTGCTCGTACTTCTGTTCTTTAATTTCATAAAATTTTTTTCAAATGAGATATCTTCTCATCCTTCTTTTCATTTCGGTCTCCATAACTACAATACATTGATTTGTTTCCATTGTTGTTGACCACCTCATCCACCATTGCTGAGATAGATGAATTAGAAGTACGACTGCTACAAAAAATGTACTCCCTTCGATTCGATGTCGTACACTCACTTCTTCTTACGACCTCCTATGGTCTTCAAATAAATAGGATCATAGTCAATTGGTTGAAGATCCATGTAACCCAACTTTGTTGATGAGCAGTTATTAGACATTCTCCATTAGTTCCTGAGATAAAATAGAGAAAAATTCTATTCTAGATATACATAAAATAAAATAAATATTTTGCATTCCAAACAATTTCCAAAATGTACTGTAGTATTATAAAGTTTTATTAATATAACAAATTCTGATAGCAATCATCTAATACTTATTGTCACAAACTGACCACCCACTTTCTTCACATGCATCTTCCTGAAAATCTCATAAAGATTGGGATCTCGACCCAATTCTCCAGCATAGAATATGTTTTTATTAAGTCATAAAAAACAAATGATCAAAAAATTTAACAAAATTAATAAAACCATGCAGAGATTTAATTTATTGGACTATTAGGACAACCACTAAATATATAAATGTTTAAATTTTAAAATTGTACCAAATCTTGAGCTGCTCAATACTCGACTTTGAACCTCCTAGTGCGACAGATTATTGTACCTAGTCCAGCTACCTCATTTTCGATTTTTGGTGGCAATATCTGATTTTTTTTCACATCTGGCTCCTCCCAATACTTAAGCCACTCGGGCCAGTCGTCCTCGGATATAAAAATAAGTTTCTTTCATATTCTTCAATTTATGGATATACATAATACCATTGAGCAGCTTTGATCTCCCATAATGACTTTATCTTTCCATCAAATTTGGGTGCCCCATGTGGACTGATTCATATATAGAAAAATCACAAAAAAATTATATTAACAATAAGAACATAATTATTTACTACTTGAATAATAACCAACATAATAGTTAAGTAATTAGATAATTATTTTTCAATACTTTTTTTTGATATATTTACCTGAAAGTCATTAAAATAAGAATCTTTTGTTGATTTAGAAACTTTCTTCCAGGAGAATGCTTTATAATCAGCTATTTTCTTGAAAGACTTTGTAATTATAATCGAACACTTGTGAGATGGAATAAAACTGTAAAAATAAATAAATAACATTGAAAATAAGCAAATCATAACAATATAAAAAAAACCACTGACAGTAACTTCAAAATTTTTTTTAAGTCATATTTACATATTTCTTTTACCTCCCATCCACAATCTCAATTACTAACTTTGCATTGACTACAGAGAAGGCATAGCATTTGATGATATCGTTGGTTTTGTAATGGGGGAACTATCGGTGTAAATGTGGTGTAGAAGATAAAGATAGATCAAAAGTGTGTGAAGGAAGCATAATGGTGGTGGGCTTATATCTGATAATGGTGATAGTAGAGGTCTCAAAGATGGTGATGGTGATAGAAATGAAGACGATGATTGTGATGTTGAAATTTGGATATGGTGGGTATGAGATGGTACTGATTTTGCAACATGATGTAACATACTAGATGAATTTGATTCATTTCTCTGTCCACGTCCACGTCCACCACGGCCACGTCCTTAGGAACCATCTGCTCTACAAAATAAAATATAGAACAAATAATAGAGATATGATGAACAAGCATGTATTTTAGAATAAAACACACCGATATTTCAACAAAAACAGAAAGTCTTTGATAGTTTAATATTATAATAAATTATAATAGTTTAATTATTAGCATCACTATCATCCTTCAAGGATCTTCTCATATTTTCTGATTCCGATAGAAGTTCGAACTCATCTTTAGATAGAAATTCATCATCTTCAATATCTATTAGGCCACCATTTTAGTCACATAAATTTTTTGGATCTTCATCTACATGCATAGGCTCAATATTATTTATGTCATCTTCCTGGAATGCCAGTGCAATAACTAAGTTTGCACTTCTTTGTTGATATGTTGGTACTTCAAAATTTGATCGAGCTTTGATTTTTCAAATCTCCCATCAATCATCTTATCATGAGATAAACTTGGATATGTATAATAATATACTTGAGCTACTTGAACTGCCATAATAAATAGCTCATATTGATTATATCTACGTTTATGGTTAACATCCACTAGCTTATCTAAATGTATCATTGTGCCCATATTTCATGTAGGATCAAACCAAACGCACTTTAATAATACAATCCTGTTATTTTTGAGTCTAGGATACTCCAACTCAGTAACTTCTTTGAGTTGACCATAATAATCAATCTCATGTGCACTATAACATGAGTCATTAATGCATATACCACTATTCATTATTGTTTAGAAGAACCGTGCCCAATTGTATGAAATTTATATCCATTAACAAAATGCCCAGGATAGGTTGTCACATATCTACTTGGGCCTTTATTTAGATTCTAAATAAAAATATTTAAATCTCTATTTAAAGGATCAATTGTCTGTGACATAAAGTAAAAAAAAAGATATTAACAAATAAAAGATACTAATAAATTAAATAATTCAAAAATTTAAAATTTAATAATTCTCACATATTTTTTGAACCAATTCACAAATTCAGTTTCTAGCATATAATTAACATCAATGTTGGAAATTACTGGTTGCCTATATTTTAACTGCTCAACATAAATACTACACAAATATAAAAAGAGAAATGTTTATCAATTTTTAATAATTCCTATTAAAGATAAATTAAATTATGATTAAACCTGCAACCATTTTATGTATACATACTCAATTTATGATGCAACCTGCTCACAATTAAGTAAAACATAACTCCATGTTGCTTTGTACTCTGCATCTGTCATGCCTCTTTTCATTGCTCTTCCAAATGCTCTTCCAAGGTGCTTGAAGATAGATAGTTTGTCCACAGAATCATTTTTTGTAGAATTGATGCATATAGTATCTGTAATCAAGGAAATAATGAAAATAATATATCTCTTAAATGCAACTTTCAAATTTTGTCGCGTATCTACAACATGAGGTACCTTTTTAAACCAAAAATGATCACAACACTTACAGCTAATTAAATCACTATCATCGCTCCAATATAACGTACATCCATTGAAACAACAATCAATTTTTTCCACTTGTAGAACCATTCCTAGTAGTAACTTCTTAGTGTTGTAAAAGTTGTTAGTGATCAAATTATTATCCGGAATAATCTCTTTCATCAGTTATGTCTCCTGATCAAATAATTTCTCAGACAAATGATTTTCTGACTTAATGCTCATAAGTCGAGCCAAAAGTGACAATTATGAATTGTTTTACAACCAAGCCACAACTCTTTATTTGAGTTTTAAGCATTTCATAAAATTTCTGAGCTTGGAGTAGGTGGGTCATCCACATAATTCATTTTAAAGTCAGCACCAGCAGCTTCCGTTATCATTCTATGGTATGTGTTTGATGATTCTTCACCACAAGCAATTGATTCAGTACCCTCATTTTGGTCAATGTTCAGAGCCATTGTACTTTCTACATGATAAATCCATAATTTGGCACAAAGCCATATTTGCCAAATGGTATCTTATAGTGTTTACATCATGAAAAGGAATATTCTGACACTTGTGATGATTACATGGACACTTAATTTTTTAAATCCATCCATCTCGATTGACTACATACAAATTGATTAAAGTTTCAAGCCCACTATAAAATCTTTATTCAAAATTCCATTCATAAACCTTATGTACATCCATTGACGATTTGAACTAATATTTCCTTGTTTTATTTACAAAAAATAATGCTTAATCATTATTTTGATTTAATCATTCTATTACTTCAAAATATACTAATAATTAATTAAAATTACTTACAGATGAATATTTAAAAATTAAATATCGTGAATATTGAGACAATGTATTTGCAGTTTCTACATGATAGATAAATCAATTTTTAGCACGATAAAGATTAATAGATATCATGATAATACTAGATAAAGGGAGCAAAATATGATAATGCACAAGAAAGGAAAGCAAAAAAGAAAGACATTTAAAGTTTGAAGGGGGAAGGAGAGAGAGAGAGAGAGAGAGAGAGAAGGGGGGAGAGAGAGGGCAGAGAAATGGAGAGATGGGAGAGGGAGAGGGAGGAGAGGAGGAGAGAGAGGAGAGAGAGAAGGGGGGGAGGAGGGGGAAAGAAATGGATAAAGGGAGAGAGAGAGAGAGAGAGGGAGAGGAGAGGGAGGGAAAGGGAGAAGAGAGAGGCAGAGAGAATGGCAGAGAAAAGCAGAGAAGGGGAGATAGAGAGAGAGAGAAAGGGAAGGGAAGAGGAGAGAGAGAAAGGGGGAGAGGGGGGAAAAATGGCGAAGGGGAGAGAGAGGGAGAGAAAGAGGGAGAGAGAGAGAAAGAGAGAGAGAGAGAGAGAGAGAGAGAGAGCAAGCAAGAAAGGAGAGCAAGAAAGAAAATAACGAGAGAGAGTGTGTGACAGATTGAAAAAGAGGAAGAGAGTGACACGGAAAGAATTAGAGGGAGAGAGAGACACACATAGAGAATGCAATTTTAGAATGAGGAATTACATAAAAGAAAAAAATTTATTCTGTTAAACCTATCAAATATTACATCTTTTGTCATACATAAGTTCATATATGAGCCTGAGGCCCAAGGGCTGAGATTATGAAAGGGTATGACCCTTATTTGTATTATACCATATATGAGCCTAACCAATGGACACTCTCATGCTATGTGCTTACATATTGTTGATATTATATCAGTTGTCATTTAATTTCAAATTAGTGCAACAAATTAGTATTATCCCATAAATAATTATATGTTAGTATACATATAGTAAATGTAGTTATAAATAGTTACATATTGTTAAACATATAGTTATATATAGATATATGCATACAAGTAGTTATAAGTAGATATAAATAAATATATACAAAGTTATAAACAATTATATAGATTTACATATATCTATACATATATGTATACATAATAAAAAATAAAGTTATATTTATTTATATAGAATTTTTTATAGTTATACAAATATTATATATAGTTATACACATATAGTTAAAAATTATGTTGTATGTTTTTATACATATAAATAGAAATATAGTTACATTTAATTATATATATAGTTACACGTATAGTTAAACTTATATTTATACATGTATGTATATTTATTTTTTCATATAATTTCATATATTTATACATATAGTAATGTATAGGTATGGATATACTAAAATACATTTTTTATATTAATATATAAAAATCTATATTAAAAATATGTTGTTAATTGTATTTTTAAATATAGTTATGTATAAAGTTTTTATAGTTATACATATAGTAATATATAATTAATTATAGTTATATGTTATTATACATATAATATATATAGTTATAAAAAATTATATATCATTAAACATTTAGTTATATAATATATATATATATATATATATATATATATATATATATTCCTACGAGTAGTTATATTTAGATATACATAAAATATACAAAGTTAGAAACAAATATGTAGATTTACATATATGTATACAAATTTATATAAATAGTTAAAAATATAGTTATATTTAATTATTTAAAGTTTTATTTAGTTTTAGAAATATTTATATATAGTTATACTGATATAATTAAACAAAAAGTTGTATGTTGTTATACATGTAATTATAAATATAGTTACATGTGGTTATACATATAGTTACACATATAGTTATACTTCAATTTATACATGTAGGTATATATATTTATTCATATAATTTTATATATTTATATAGTTATGTATAGGTATAGATATAGTAAAATATATTTTATAAACTAATATATACAAATGTATATTAAATATAAGTTGTAAATTATATATTTAAATATAGTTATGTATAATGATTTTATAGTTATACATTTAATAAGATACAATTATTTATAGTTATATGTTATTATAGATATAGTACATATAGCCATAGATATTTTTATAATGTTAAACATATAGTTATATATAAATATATTCATACAAATAGTTATACATAAATATATAAAGTTATAAATAAATATATAGATTTACATATATGTATACATTGTTACAAATATATTTATATTAAATTATATATTGTTTTATATAGTTATACAAATATTTATATATAGTTATACAAATATTTATATATAATTATACACATATAGTTAAACATAATGTTATATGTTATTATACATGTAATTATAAATATTATTACATGTGGTTATACATATAGTTACACATATAGTTATACTTATATTTATACATATAGGTATATATTTTTTATATAATTTTATAAATGTATACACATTACAAAGATGTTATATTTTATATATAAAGTATTATATAGTTAAACAAATATTTTTATATAGTTATACTCATTTAATTAAACAAAAAGTTGTATGTTGTTATAAAAGTAATTATAAATATAGTTACATGTGGTTGTACATATAGTTACACATATTGTTATACTTAGATTTATACATGTAGGTATATATATTTATTGATATAATTTTATATATTTATATATATTGTTATGCATAGGTATAAATTTAGTAAAATATATTTTTATAAACTAATATATACAAATGTATATTAAATATAAGTTGTAAATTATATATTTAAATATAGTTATGTATAATGATTTTATAGTTATACAATAATAAGATACAATTATTTATAGTTATATGTTATTATTGATATAGTATATATAGCAATAAATTTATAATGTTAAACATATAGTTATATATAAATATATTCATACAAATAGTTATCCATAAATATATAAAGTTATAAATAAATATATAGATTTACATATATGTATACATTGTTACAAATATATTTATATTAAATTATTATATTTATATAGTTATTCATATATTTATATATAGTTATAGAAATATTTATATATAATTATACACATATAGTTAAACATAATGGTATTTGTTATTATACATGTACTTATAAATATTGTTACATGTGGTTATACATATAGTTACACATATAGTTATACTTATATTTATACATATAGGTATATATTTTTTATATAATTTTATATATGTATACATATTTACAAATATAGTTATATTTAATTATATAAAGTATTATATAGTTTAACAAATATTTTTTAATAGTTATACATATATAGTTAAACATAATGTCGTATGTTGTTATAAAAGTAATTATAAATATAGTTACATATGGTTGTACATATAGTTACACATATTGTTATACTTAGATTTATACATGTAGGTATATATATTTATTGATATAATTTTATATATTTATACATATAGTTATGTATAGGTATAGATATAGTAAAATATATTTTTATAAACTAATATATACAAATGTATATTAAATATAAGTTGTAAATTATATATTTAAATATAGTTATGCATAATGATTTTATAGTTATACATATAATAAGATACAATTATTTATAGTTATATGTTATTATAGATATAGTATATATAGCCATAAATATTTTTATAATGTTAAACATATAGTTATATATAAATATATTCATACAAATAGTTATACACAAATATATAAAGTTATAAATAAATATATAGATTTACATAAATGTATACATTGTTACAAATATATTTATATTAAATTATATATTGTTTTATATAGTTATACAAATATTTATATATAGTTATACAAATATTTATATATAATTATACACATATAGTTAAACATAATGTTATATGTTATTATACATGTACTTATAAATATTGTTACATGTGGTTATACATATATTACACATATAGTTATACTTATATTTATACATATAGGTATATATATTTTATATAATTTTATATATGTATACATATTTACAAATATATTTATATTTAATTATATAAAGTATTATATAGTTAAACAAATATTTTTATATAGTTATACATATATAGTTAAACATAATGTCGTATGTTGTTATAAAAGTAATTATAAATATAGTTACATGTGGTTGTACATATAGTTACACATATTGTAATACTTAGATTTATACATGTAGGTATATAAATTTTTTCATTTAATTTTATATATTTTATACATATGTTTATGTAAAGGTATAGATATAGTAAAATACATTTTTATATACAAATATATACAAATGTATATTAAATATAAGTTGTAAATTATATATTTAAATATAGTATGTATAAAGAATTATAGTTATACATATAAAAGATACAATTATTTATTAGTTATATGTTATTATACATATAGTATATATAGCTATATCATACACAGTTATACATAAATATACAAAGTAATAAATAATTATATAGATTTATATATGTATACATAGTTACAAATATAGTTATATTTAATTATATAGAGTGTTATATAGTTATACGAATATATACTATATATATAGTTTATATACAATATAGTTAAACATATTGTTGTATGTTATTTATACATGTAATTATAAATATAGTTACATGTTGTAAAAACATATAGTTACACATAGTTATACTTATATTTTATATATGTAGTATATATATATATATATATATATATAATTTTATATAATTTTATATATGTATACATATAGTTATCTATCGGTATATAAATGGTAAAATAAATTTTTATATACTAATATATAAAAATGTATATTAATTATATGTTGTTAATTATATTTTTAAATATAGTTATGTAAATTTTATAGTTATACATATAGTCAAAGACAATTATTTATAATTATATGTTCTTATACTTTTGCGATCGAATGGCAAAAAGACACAAAACAGATAACAAACAAGTTTGGCTTACAACAGATCAGAACAAAGTAAATGCGGTCATGTATTTCAGGCATACAATTTATAAATATAAATACAATTTGAATCCCCCTAGAAACACATGATGACATCCACATAACAGAACAAAACTCAAACAAAATAGGCAAAGATTAGATCCACATCCAGATATGTCAACAAAGTTTCTCTCATCGTGCTAAAACTATTTATGACTTGCTGGCAATGTAATTGGAAAGAAAATCAAGACCCTCGTAGAGGCCCTTGCCAGAGGTAGCACAGGTGCTATGAATGTGCCAATGGTGTTGGCAAAGAAAGTGAAGTCCTAGCTTGTCAGTAATTTCAGCTGCATTGATTGCATTGGAAAGATCTTATTTATTGGCAAACACCATCAAAATTATATTTCGAAGCTTTTACTCATTTAGCATCCTATGCAACTCATCTCTGGCTCCAACAACTTGATCTCTGTCATTGTTGTCCACCACAAATATAAGACCTTGGGTATTTTGGATGTAATGCCTCCAGAAAGGGCGAATCTTGTCTTGACCCCCAACATCCCACACAGTGAAATTGATGTTTTTGTATTCAATAGTTCTTACATTGAAGAAAATAGTAGGAATTGTGGAGACATTTTCATCAAGCTTCAAATTATACAGAATGGTTGTCTTACCGCTAGCATCAAGACTTAGCATCAAAATCCTCATCTCCTTATCGGCAAATAGCCTGCTAAACAAATTTTGAACGTAAACCCCATTTCTTCCACTAAATCTAAATCCCTTTGTGGTATGGTAGTAAATAGATTTTATGAGAAAAAGAAACAGAATCAATAGACCTCAAGAGATGGTCACCAGAGAGGGAGGTCAACCTCTATATGTTCTTATACCTATAGTATATATAATTAAAAATAGAGTTATATATAGTTTACATATAATTTATATAGATATATTCAATCAAGTAGTTATAAGTAGGTATATATAAATATATACAAAGTTATAAATAAATATATAGATTTAATTATATGAATACATATATGTATACATAGATACAAATATAGTTATATTTAATTATATAGAGTATTATAAAGTTATACAAATATTTATATATTATACACATATAGTTATAAATATGTATGTAGTTAAAGATATAGTTTTATATAACATTTTTATAGTTATACATTTAGTAAAATACAATTAAATATAGTTATATATTATTATACATATGATATATTATGTTACAAATATAGTTATATAAAATTACTCAAATAGTTTTCAAATATTATATTTTAAATAAATAGTTATATATAGTTATTAATATAGTTATAAAAATTGTTTTCATAGTTATAAATATAGTTAAATATAAATTATGAAAAGTTTTATATAATTATTCAAATATTTATGAAATAGTTATCATATACTATGATAACAACACACTCTTAAATGCATAATTGAATTACACCACTATGTAGAAAGAACTTGTATCAACAATCTTTTCTTTTGACAAATTAATATCATATTTATTAGGAACCAAAGTCATAGTATATACTAAATATTCTATAATCAAATATCGCATAGAAAAAAAAGTTGTCAGCCCTAGATTGAATTGATGGATTTTACTATTACAATAGTTTGAACTAGAGATATTAGATAGAAAATGTACATATAATCAACATTGAAAATAGCTTATCAAGACTAGAAAAATAAGATAGAAGAGTTGTTGAAGAAGATATCAGATAGATTTTTTTATTTGTACAAATTATAATATTGAATAAAAATATAACTCCATGGTTTGTAGTATTGAATGAACCTTATCATTGCAAGTAGTACTCAGATCAAAATTTGAGGCAAAGTATTATAGATGGAAGATTAGTAGTATCTTGCAATAATGTCACTTTTTGCTCCTACTCTCATGAATTTGGGAACATGTTAATATTTATGTGCTCATGTATTTCTCTTCTCAAAATTAATGTTGATATTTACATATATATGCATAAATATATATGTTCATATACACTACCTACACACACACACACACACATGTATACATCCATATACATTACTATACATTATATATCAGCATACACATTTTTGTACTTTGTTATATATTCACACACGTATCTACATTTTCAATGTAGTGTGTATATACTTGTATGCATGCATATACTACTATAGTCCCACAAAACACACACACATACCTATATACATAATGTATTTTTAAAGTTACACATGAAACAATTATATATATATATATATGTGTGTGTGTGTGTGTGTGTGTGTGTAAATGTATTTAAAATTTTTTGATTTTGAAAATTTAATTAAAATAAAATATTATATATTGAACACAATTTATAAAATATTGGAAATTCTTTATATTAAAGACAAATATTTGTGTGTATGTGTCTGTATGCGTGTGCGTGTGCATGTGTGTGTGAAGCATATTAATGCGTAAAATGAAATTATGAATTATATATATGAGCTCCTAGTTTATTCAAATAGTTGTTTTTTAATATTATATTAAAATAACTATCATTATACTCATATAAATAAATTATTTTAGTTTTACAATTATGTTAAAAATGAAAATACTTCATAAATAAATAATTTTGTTTTTCTATATAATTTTTTATTAAGATATTAATGTCTATGATAAATTTCTAACTATTATTTATTATGTTTAATAAATTTTTAGAAACTTTAAAATTCAAACAAATATAATGTAGTGCATATAAATACACGACTTTAATGTTTTGTAATAAATCAATTATTTCTTTAATTATGTTCAAACAAAATAGATTATCATATAAATACATGAGTATATTTTTCTACAAGTAATTTTATTTTATTTTATTCAAAATATATTAATGATCATATAATTATAAATTTGTTTTTTTAAATAATTATTATTATATTTTATTTTAAATTTTATACATTACAATGTTTTTTTTTTGTAATTAATAAATACATTTCAACCATTGTTAATTTTATAATAAATATAACATATTGCATATTATGAGGTGCAAATTTTATTTTGTAAATAAATTTTAATTTTAAAGTTTTATCTTTGTAAATTGAAACTACATCACATAAATATTTTAAAATTTTTTTATAATATTTATTACATGAAGATATTGTTATTTGTTTTAAATTTACAACTTGAATTTTAACATATGAACATTTTATTAGAAATCAATTTTAATTAAATAATATTATGTGAAACAAAAATACAAACCCTAACCATATTAAATCATAATGATACAAACAAATAAAAATATAATAAAATTACATTTAAGGTTGAAAGAATTATATTTAAGTTCCTAAAATATATGGGAAAATGATAAAGATTTATACAACATCCAAAAAATTATGTATGAATGAGATAAATGATATGAATGGATATTAAGTTTCTGAAGCACGTTGTTATACATTTTGTAGATGTAGTTATATATAGATTTTGATGTAATTATATATTAGACATATGGCTATGTATTGGTTTTCATGTAGATAAATACATTTATATATAGTAATATGTTGATATACATATTTTTAAATACATTTATATATAGTTATATACCTATATATATATATATATGTATGTATGTATTAAATATATGTTGTTATATTTATATATAGATATGTTTATGTATACTATTTTTATAGTTATAGATATAGTAAAATACACTTATATAAGAATTTCAAATTATATCACACTTCATATATATATATAGTTTGTTTAAATACACTTATATAAAATACACTTATGTTTATGTATACTGTTTATATAGTTATGTATATTGATGTAGATATCAAATCAGCATAACTTATACTATTTATGCATACTATTTATGATTACTGTTTATATATAGTTATGTATATTAATGTAGTTAAATACATTTATATATAGTAATATGTTGATATACATATTAGTAAATAAATTAATATATATACACATATATACACATATATATATATATATATATGTATGTATATATATATATAAATATACGTTGTTATATTATATATAGTTATGTTTATGTACTATTTATAGTTATAGATATAGTA
>JAREIK010004951.1:0-39497 GCA_029783825.1 Sapria himalayana
TTATAATTTCAATAACTTCAATACAATATAATAAAAAAATAGTAAGATATTATAATAATACAGCAAAATGAATTATAAAGAACATTAATAAGTTATAAATAAAAATAAAAATTTTAAAACTATTGAGAATTATAATTTTTTTATCTTGAGATACTAGGATGAGATGATTCAGATAGATTGAGTATTTATAATTTTTTTGTATTTATAAGTGAATTTTTATATATTTAATAAATAATAATGTCATTTTATAATTTTTATTCATAATATTATATTATTGTGAGTTTTTATTTATTTTATTTAGTTGTTTTATTTTTTATGGGAATACTCGATATGTACAGTTTCATCAATCTTTTTTATTCATTATGTAAAGGCATGAGTTTTAGTTATATATTATTATTATTGAGTATTATTTTTTTATATATCAACTTTTTTTTTATTTTCATGTATTAATCTTGATATTTTTTCTCAATATATATATATATATATATGGACATGTAGATATATGAAAAAAATTTATGATGCTTTAGCAGAACATCTCCTCGCTATAGAAGCTGTAGTAAATGGCCATTCAAAGTAACTTTCTGATCATGTGGAAAATTGTAGAAATAGAGTATTTATTCTCTCTCTCTCTCTCTCTAAGCATCATTGCTGGCCATATTTTAGATATTTATTGAAGTTGTATGACTATATATAAATATTTGTATAACTATATATAAATAATTGTATAACTATATAACACTCTATATAATTAAATATAACTATATTTAGTATGTATACATATATGTAAATCTATATATTTATTTATAACTTTATATATTTATGTATAACTATTTATATGAATATATCTATATATAACTATATATTAACAATATAAAAATAATTATAGTTATATATACTATATGTATAATAACATATAACTATAAATAATTGTATCTTATTATATGTATTACTATAAAAGCATTATACATAACTATTTTTAATTATATAATTTACAACTTATATTTAATATACATTTGTTTATATTAGTATACAAAAATGTATTTTACTATATATATACCTATACATACTACTATAGGTATAGATATGTAAAATTATATAAATAATATTATACATTCATGTATAGATATATCTTTAACTATACGTGTAACTATATGTATAACCACATGTATGTATACATATATGTAAATCTATATATTTTATAACTTTGTATATATTTATGTATAACTAAATATAACTTCTCATATGAATATATATATATATAACTAAATGTTTAACGATATATAATTTTTTATGACTAAATATATGATATGTATAATAACATATAACTATACATAATTTTACATTATTAATGTATAACATATATTTAAATATATAATTAACAACATATATTTAATATAGATTTTTATATATTAGTATAAAAAATGTATTTTAGTAAATCCATACCTATACATAACTATATGTATGAATATATGAAATTATATGAACAAATATATACATACATGTATAAATATAAGTTTAACTATACGTGTACCTATATATATAACTAAATGTAACAATATTTATAATTATATTTTTAAAAACATACAACACAATGTTTAACTATATGTGTATAAATATATATAAATATTCTTATTACTATAAATAACTCTATATAAATAAATATAACTTTATTTTTAATTATGTATACATATATGTATGCATAATGTAAATCTATATAATTTTTTATAACTTTGTATACATTTATTTATATTTACTTATAACTACTTGTACGCATATATCTATATATAAATATATGTTTACCTATATGTAACTATCTATAACTACATTTACTATATGTATCCTAACATATAATTATATATGGGATAATATTAATTTGTTGAACTAATTTGAAATTAACTGACATAAAATATAATATCAACAATATGTAAGCACGTAGAATGAGAGTGTCCGTTGATCAGACTCATATATGGTATAATACAAATAAGGGTCGTACTCTTATCTAATCTCAGCCCTTGGGCCGCAGGCCCAAATATGAACTTATGTATGACAAATGATGTAATATTTGATAAGTTTATACTGAAGAAATTTTATTTTCTTTATATAATTTTTCATTCTAACACTACACTCTCTATGTGTCTCTCTCTCTCTCTCCTCTAATTCTTTCTGTCACTCTATTCCTCTTTCTCTTTATGTGTCATTCTCTCTCTCTTGTTATTTTCTTTCTCGCTCTCCTTTCTTGCTTGTTCTCTCTCTTCTCTCCCCCTCTCTCTCCCTCTCTCTCCCCCTCTCTATTCCTCTCTTTCCATCTTTCTCTCTCTTTCTCTCTCTCTCTTTCCCTCTCTCTCCCTTTCACCATTTCTCTACCCCTCTCTCTCCCTCCTTCTCTATCTCCTCTCTTTCTCTCTCTCTCTCTCTCCCCATCTCCCCATTTATTTACCCTCTTTCTCTCCCCACCATCTCTCTCTCTCTCTCTCCTCTCCTCCTTCAAACATTAAATGTCTTTTTTTTGCTTTCCTTTCTTGTGCATTATCGCACTTTGCACCCTTTATCTAGTATAACTGTGATATCTATTAATCTTTATCATGCTAAAAATTATTTTATCTATTAATATAGATTTTACAAATGCATTGCCTCGATATTCACAATATTTAATTTTTAAATATTCATCTATATGTAATTTTATTTAATTATTTGTATATTTTGAAGTAATAGAATGTTTTATTTATAATAATGATTGGGCATTATTTTTGTAAATAAAAGTGTAAAATGAGCTCAGATAATCAGTGGATGTACATAAGGGTTATTAATGGATTTTTGAATAAAGATTTTTTGACTGGGCTTGAAACTTTTATCAATTTGCATGTAGTCAATCGAGATTGATGGATAGATAAAAAAATTAAGTGTCCATGTAATCATTGCAAGTGTCAGAATATCCATTTTCATAATGCAAACACTATAAGTTATCATTTGGCTAAATATGGCTTTGTGCCAAATTATTTTATTTGGATTTATCATGGAGAAAGTACAATAGCTCTGAATATTGTCCAAAATAAGGGTATTGAATCTTTTGCTTGTGGTGAAGAATCATCAAACACATACCATAGAATGATAACGAAAGCTGTTGGTGCTGACTTCGATATGGATTACATGGATGAACCACCTAATCGTGAAGCTCAGAAATTTTATGAAATGCTTAAAGCTGTAGATAAAGATTTGTTGCCTGGTTGTAAAACACTTTCACAATTTTCACTTCTGGCTCGACTAATGAGCATCAAGTCAGAACTTCATATGTCTGAGAACTTATTTGATTAGGTGACAGAACTGATGAAGGGGATTGTTACGGAAAATAATTTTATCACTAACAACTTTTACAATACTAAGAAGTTGCTACGAGGAATGGGTTTACCAGTGGAAAAAATGATCATTGTTTAAATGGATGCATGATTTATTGGGGTGGTGATAGTGATTTAATTAGCTGTAAGTTTTGTGATCATCCTTGATTTATGAAGGCACCTCATGTGGTAGATACGTGACAAAAATTGAAAGTTGTCTTTAAGAAGATGTATTATTTTCCATTAATTCCTCGATTATAGAGACTATATGCATCAAATGCTATAGTAAATGATATGAGGTGGCATTCCGAGCATGAGGTTGAAGAAGGGGTAATGCGTCATCCATTAGATTCACATGCTTGGAAGCATTTTAATTATATACATCAAGATTTTGCAGTAGAAAGTTGAAATGTGAGATTGAGTCTCTGCACTGATGGATTACAGCCTTTTGGGCAATCTGGACAATAGTATTCAACAAGACCAGTGATAGTGACGCCTTATTACTTGCCTCCATGGTTGTGTATGAAGGAGCAATCTATGTTTTTGTCAATATTGGTTCCAGGGCCAAAAAATCCGAAAGACATGTTGGATGTTTTCTTACAGCCTCTTATTGCAGAGTTAAATCATTTATAGGATGTTGGCATGGATACATATGATATCTTAAAGAAGCAAAATTTTATTATGTGGGCATCCTTTATGTGGATGGTAAGTAACTTTCCTACATATTCAATGTCGTCTGGATGGAGTACTGCAGGATGATTCGCATCCCCATATTGCATGACAAATTCTGATGCATTAACCCTCAAATTTAGTGGCAAACAGTCATGGTTTGATAATCATCATAAGTTTCTACCTACGAATCATCCATTTCGATGAAATAGAATAGTATTTCAAAAAAATAAAACTGTGATGACAGTTGCACTAGCAGTTCGTTCAGGAGATGATATTATTACAGAGATTCATAGTTTGGGTTTGAAGAAGGTAACCTAAAAAGGATGCTACTGGAAGTAATAGACCAATATGCAAATTATTTGTCTGGAGAAAACGCAGTTTATTTTGGGACTTGCCCTATTGGAAGTTGAATTTTATTCGTCATAACTTAGATGTAATGCATATTGAAAAAAATATTTTTGACAATGTTTTCAACAATGTCCTTAATATAGACGAAAAACAAAAGACACTTTAAAATCAAGGCAAGAGTTAAATGATTATTGTCGGCGTCCTGATTTGAAACTGAATGAGGAAACATGAAAATTACCTAAAGCTTGCTACACACTTGATAAGAAAGTAAGACATATATTGTGTGAATGGGTTAAAAATTTGAAATTCCCTAATGGATATGTGTCAAATATGGGTAGATGGTGGATATGAAGAATCTTAATTAATTTGGAATGAAAAGTCATGACTGTCATGTATTTATACAGAAATTAATACCAATTGCATTCCGTGAATTACTTCCACTAAGTGTCTGGAAGGTCATTACAGAACTTAGTTTGTTTTTCAAATATCTAACTACAACCACAATCGAAATAGATGACATGGTAAGGCTGGAGAATGACATTCCAGTTATTATTTGTAAGCATGAACGGATATTCCCACCGAGTTTTTTGGACTCAATGGAGCATTTGCGGTCCATTTGGCATATGAAGCAAAGATTGCAGGGCCAGTGCAGTTCAGGTGGATGTATCCTTTTGAAAGATAAATACAATAAATTTGTTGTGTTTTATTATTTCGTATTTTAAGTAATATTGTAATTTAATAAATTGCAAACCTAACATTGTGTTGTAGGTAACTTCATAAGTTGAAATTGAATGATAGAAACAAGGCAAAAGTGGAAGCTTCAATTTGCAATGCATATTTAGTAGAAGAAGCATAATCATTTTGTTCTTATTATTTTGATGATCACAGTCAATACAAAGTATAAAAAAGTAGTCACGGAATTATGAAGGTCATGTGATGGTAGAAGTAAGATGGATTCTGTGAAAAACTATCTATCTTCAAGCACCCAAAAAAGAGAATTTGGAAGGAGTAATGAAAAGATGTATGATAGATGAAGAGTACAAAGCAACTAGGAGCTACATTTACTTATTGTGAAGATTGCTACCATACATAGAGTATGATATACACAAAATGGTTATAGGTTTAATCATAGTTTAAATTTATCTTTAATAGAATTAATAAAAATTGATATACATTTTTTTTCTCTTTTATATTGGATTGTAGTATTATGTTGAGCAGTGTTAAAATATAGGCAACCAGCAATTTCCAGCAATAATATCGATTATATGTTAGAAATGAATTTGTGAATGGTTCAAAAATAATTTGAGAATTATAAGTTTTAAATTTGAATTATTTAATTTATTATTATCCTTTATTTGGTAATATCATTTTTTTTATGTCACAAGAAAATTGATCTTCCAATGGATGATTCAAATATTTTTATTCAGAATCTAAATAAAGGCCCAGTTTTCGATATGTGACAACCTATCCTGGGTATTTTTGTTAATGGATATATAATTTCACGCAATCGAGAATGGTTCTTTTAAAATAACCTGAATAGTTGTGTATTGTATTAAAGGGCGCATCATATAGTGTAGATGAGATTGATTATTATGGTCAACTAAAAGAAGTTATTGAGTGTGAGTATCCTGGACTCAAAAAATAAAATGATTGTTTTATTTAAGTGTGTGTGGTTTGATCCTACTACACAAATGTGAACACAAATATTCATTTGGATTATAAGCTAGTAGATGTTAACCATAAACACAGACTCTAATCAATTAGAGCCATTTAATTATGGCAGTTCAACACTGCTCAAGTATATAATTGTACATATCCGAGGTTTATCTCAATGAAAGAGAGATTGGTGGGCAATTGCAAGATCAAAGCTCGATCAAATTTGAAGTATCAACATCGCAACAAAAGAAGTGCCAGACTTAGAAATTATATCGGCATTCTAAGAAGATGACATAGATAATATTGAGCCTTTGAATGTAGATGACGATCCAAAAAATTTATGTGACTCAAATGGTGGCACAATAGAATTGAATGATATCAATTTCTATCAAAAGATGAGTTCGAACTTCTATCGGAATCAGATGAAATATTAGAAGATCCATTGGATGATGATGTGTGATGCCAATAATTAAATTGCTTAAAATTTTATTATAAATTTAAAACTATCAAAGATGTTTTTATATTTGTTTGAAATCTATCGTGGTGTTTTATTTGAACATGCATGCTTGTTCATCATATTTCTATTTTTTGTTCTTTGATTATTTGTACGGCCGATGCACCTAAAGCATGTGGTCATGGTAAGAGCTGGATGTGGACACCGAAATGAACTAAATTCACCTAGTATGTTACATAATGTTGCAAAACTTAGTACCATCTCATAGCCACCCATATCTTGAATTTCAACATCACAATCACCATCTCCATTTTTATCACCATCACCATCATTGAGACCTCTACTAATTACCTTATACCACCGATTGTGCTTCCTGCTAACACTTTTGATCCATCTCTATCTTCTATACCACAATTTACACTGATTGTTCCCCCATTTATAATACCAATGAAATCATCAAATGCTGTGCATTCCTCTGAAGTGAGTGCAAAGTTAGAAATTAATAATGTGGATGAGAGGTAAAAGAAAATGTAAAAATGATTTGAAAAAAAATTTGATGTTACTTTCAGTGGTTTTTTTTATATTGTTATGATTTGCTTGTTTTCTATGTTATATTATTTGTACAGTTTTATTCCATCTCACAAGTGTTCGATTATAATTACAAAGGCTTTCAAGAAAATGACTGATGACAAAGCTTTCTCCTGGAAGAAAGTTTCTCAATCAACAAAGGAGTCATATTTTAATGACTTTCAGGTAAAAATAACAAAACAAAAGAATTAAAAATAATTATCTAATTACTTAACTTTTATGTTGGTTATTATTCAAGCAGTAAATAATTATGTTTTTTTGTTATATAAATTCTTTTGTCGTTTTTTTATTTATAGATATCAGTGCAGCATGGCACACCAAAATATGATGGAAAGTATAAAGTTATAATGGAAGATCAAAGCTACTCACACGGTATTCTAATTTTGGCCATAAATTAAATAAAATGAAATAAAAGCCTGATTTTATATCTGAGAAAGACTGGCTCGAGTGCTTAATTAATGGGAGGAGCCCATATGTGAAGAAAAATCAAATATTGCCAGCAAAAATCGACGAAGTGAGGTTGCTGGACTATGTACAGAAATCTATTGACAGACAGAGGTTCAAAAGTCGAGTATTGAGTACTCTCGAGATTTGGTACAAATTTAAAATTCTAAGCATATCTATATTTTGTGGTTGTCCTAAAAGTCCAATAAATATAATCTCTGCATTGTTTTATAAATTTTGATAAATTTTTTTATAATTTGTTTTTTATGAATTAATAAAAACATATTCTAGGCCGGAGAATTGGGTCATGATCCAAAATTTTATGAGATTTTTAGGAAGATGCATGGGAAGAAAGTGGCGATGGTCAGTATGTTGACAACAAGTCTCAGATGATTGCAGTAAGAAATTTTTATATTAATTAGACTTTATAAAACTAAAGTACATTATGAAAATTGTTTTGAATGCAAAATATTTATTTTATTTTTGTAAATTCTAGAATAGTTTATATCTCTATTTTATCCAGGACATAATGGAGGACGTGTGACAACTACTCATCAACAAGTTGAGGGGTTCTATGGATCTTCAAAACCATTGACTATGATTCAAATTTATTTGGAGACAATAGATGTCAAAAGAAGCAGCGGGTGGTATTGAATCAGCTCTAAGGGAGTGGCATTTTGTTGTAGAGGTTTTGCTTCTAGTTCATCTATCACACATTGGTGGGAGGATGAGGGGATGAACAAAAACACTGGAAACACAATGATCATATTGTGAATATGTAGCCGAACTGAAAAAAAGGATGAGCAGAGTAACTAATTTGTTGAAAGAATGCAAGAAATTAAGAAATTTAAAAAAGTAATTCAATAGCATATGTCCTATATGGAGTCACAGTTAGCAGCATTGGCGCAATCAGATACATTCCGAGATCCAACTATGATCATTGCAGGGGAGAGGGCTAGCATTCCCTATAAATTATGAGGATGATTGAGTATTAGAATTATTTCTAAACTGTTATTTATTTTGTCGATGTGCAATAAATATTATGATATTTTTTTGCATGTTCACTTTTTTTATCCTGGTTTGGTTCGTTTTCTTTTTTGATTATCCAAATTATGAATCTTTGTAGGACACATTATGTGAGAGAAAAGAAAAATATCTGATTCAAAGCATTCAGACATTACCACGGTCCTTCCAATGCATGAGTCCCATATTTAGCACTGATTTCAGCTTTATCAAAAAGATGGCTAGCTTATCTTATCTTTATTATTCTATAAACATTTTATTTTGCACTCTTTTTATCTCTAAATATAATTACTGGACATCTTTTGGATTTTGGTGAAGTTGTATGACAATAAACTTTAATTTGTGTTTGTTCATGTATATATATTTTTTTATATATCTGTGAATATGTTTTTGTGTCTTTGAATTTTTTGGGTAGAGTAAAAGCCTATTATAGGTATGTAAAAGCCTATAGTTAGCAGTGGTAGTGGTGGGTAGACAACAGCGAAGGCTGCTGGCAGTAGCGGAAGTGGCTGCGGCGGCGGCGGCGGTGGCGGTGGCAGTAGCAGCAGCAGGGGGTGAGGCGACATCAGCGGTAGAGGCGACATCAGTGGCAACTGCGGCAGCTACGATAGAAGCGGCCGCAGCTGCAGAAGCGGTAGTGGCAGCTGCGGTAGAAGCGGCACCGGCAGTAGCGGCGGCAGTGGTAGGGCGCAGCAGCAGTGGCAGTAGCACCACAAGCATCAGTGGCATCGGCAACGGCTGTGGCATCAGTAGCTGCCATGGCAACGGTGGCAGGAGTGACAGTGGTAGTGGGAACAGCAGCAACAACAACATATGTGGATATACGTACGTATATAGTCAGTATATACATATTTACAATACTACATTTTTTTATGTACATATATACTAATTATATATATGTACTCAGTATATATGTATGCATAATATTGTAGTTTAAATGTAAATATACTACAGTAATATATGTATGAGTATGCTAGTATATATGTACATATTTACTGCAGCAATATATATTTATCAAAACATAGTTATTTTTTTTATTTTTTTTGATTTGATTTGGTGGTTTAAGATTTCGTACAGATATGGTACCTCATTGTTTCTCATATGAAGCTTGTATAAGTTAAGACATATTTCAACAAACATGAAGCACCGTGACTCGGATAGCATTTTCCCAACGGAAAGTTGGTGATCGAGGAGCAGTGGGAGAGAAACAACGTCAAACTATTGATAGATTATACTTTATGCATAGTCAGTAGATATATTGATTAATAGAATGTAATACAATTTTTATTATTTTTTGTTTTAGTTATTTAAAATATTGTATTAGAATAAGTTATTGAATGAATTTATTTTTTAATTTAAAACTTTCATTTATAGTTTCTATTTTTAGTAAATTTAATTTTAAAATATTAAATTATTTAATTAAATTTTTGTTGAAACTGTATGACATTTAAGTGTAATTTTTGTTTGTTCATGTCTATAATAACTATTTTTATATATGTGTGAATATGTTTGCGTTTTTCCAAAATTTTTGGGTAGAGTTGTAGCATATTATAGGTATGTAAAAGCCTTTTATCATCAGAGGTAGCTATGGCAGCGGTGGTAGTAGGGGCGGCAGTAGGGGTAGTGATGGCAGTGGCGGTGTTGGTGCAAGAAGTGGTGCGGTAGCAGCGGTGGTAGTAGGGGCGGCAGTAGGGGTAGTGGCGGCAGTGGTGGTATTGGTGCAAGAAGTGGCTGCGGTAGCAGCAGTAGCAGCAGTGGCGGCAGCGTCGTCGATAGGTGTGGCAACAACTGCAATGGCAACGGCGGCAGCAGGACAGTAGTGGGAGTGGGAGCAGCTGTAGTGGAGGCAGCAGAGGAAACGACGGTAGGGGTGACATCAGTGGCAGCAACGGCAGCATCGGCAGTGGTGGCAATAGTGGCAGCACTAGCAGCAGTAACAATGACAGTGTGAGCAGCAGGAACGACAACAAATGTGGTATATATGTACGTATATAGACAGTATATAATACATATAATTCTACAGTATTTTATGTACAAATATACTAAGTATAGATATACTCAGTAAATATGTACGCATAATACTACAAATTAGATGTAAAATACTATAGTAATATATGTACGAGTGAAATGCTAGTATATATGTACATTTTTTCTACAGTAATATATATTTATCAAAACATAGTTTTTTTTAAATTTTTTTTGATTTGATTTAGTGGTTTAAATTTCTTACATATGTGGTACGACATTATTTTCCTTATGAATCTTGTATAAGTGAAGTGATTTTTCAAAAGACATGAAGTAGTGTGACTCATACAGCTTTTTCGCAGCGGGAAAGTTTGTGATCGGAGGAGCAGAGGGAGAGAAAGTAACATTAATGCATTGATAGATTATACTTTATGCACAATCGGTAGATACATTGATTACTAAGATTAATATATTTTTTGTTATTTATTTTTTAAAAATATTGTATTAGAATAAGTTATTAAATGAATTTTTTTTGTTTATTTAATATTTTCATTTTTAGTTTCAATTTTAAAAAAATTAATATACAAATTTATATTATGAATTAAAATTTTAGTTTAAAGCCGTATGACAAACAACTTTAATTTGTGTTTGTTAATTTCTATAATAACTATTTTTTATATGTTTTGTGTGGCTCCGAAATTTTTGGATAGAGTTCTAGCCTATTATAGGTATGTAAAGCCTATTATCATCCAGTAGTAGCCAGCGGTAGCGATGGCAGCGGCGACTGCGGAAGCTGTAGTGGGGGCAGAGGACTGGCGGCAGCAGCGAGGGCTATAGCAGCTGTAGCAGTGGTGGGAGCGGCAGTGGAAGGAGCAATTGCATAGGAGGCAGAGGTAGTGGCTGTGCACCGAAAGCAATGATACCAGTGGCGGTAGCACCAGCTGCACAGGAAGTAGTGGTAGCACCGGAAGCAGTGACCGTAGCGGCATAGGCAGCAACGGCAACAACGACAGCATTGGTAGCAGCTGTGGCAGCGATAGCTGTGGCATGCAGTAGTAGCTTTTTTCATCGAGGGCAGTGGGGGGCAGCCTTCATAGTGGCCAGTGGCTGTAGGTGTGGCAGTAGAGGCGGTGGCCACAGTTGTGGCAGTAGCGGCGGCGGCTACAACTTCGGCAAGCAGAGGCAATGGCGACAGCTGCGATAGCAGCAGTGGAATTTGCAGGGAATTGGAAATTGCAGTAGCTGCAGGAGTGGCAGTGAGAGAAGCAGCAATAACAACTATTGAGATATGTACGTACTGAAATAAAGTCAGTATATATGTACTTAAATACAGTAGTATTTTATGTTCATATATACTGAGTATATTTGTACTCAGTTTATATGTACACTTAATACAGCTATTCATATGTACATATACTGTAATAATATATGTACGAGTGATTGCTAGTATATTTACATATATACTTCATGATTATATATGTATTAAACATAACTTTTTTTATTTGACTAGTGGTTTAATTTTCTTATAGATATGATACTGTATTGTTCCTCATACACAACTTCTATAAGTGATGAGATTTTTCACTAGACATTACATGTGACTCGGACAACTTTGTCATAGTAGAAAAATGATGATCAGAGGAGCAGGGGGATGGAAAGCAACATCAATGAATGGATATATTATACTTTCTACCCTAGCGGTAGATACATTGATGAATAAGAATAAAAGTTTGTTATTTTTTTTGTTTCAATTATGTAAAATATTGAATTTGAATGAGATATTAAATGATTTTATTTTTTATTTATTATAAATATTTATAGTTTCAAATTTTATTCATATAATTTAATAAATAATACATTATTTAATTAAAAAATTTTAAAATTTTTTAAATTCTATAAATATTTTTGAAAATAAAATAGCTAGGAAAAATTCTCTTGCTAAATTACGGAGGGATTTATTCATAGCAAATTTAGCGAGGGAATTTTCCCTAGCTAATTTAGCTAGGGAAATATTAAAATTAGCGACGGATATTCCGTGGCTAATTTTCATTAGCAAGGGACTTTAGTTAGGGAATTAGTCATCATTATTTTGTTTAGCAATAGAATATTTCATTTATCTTGCTATTTTAGCTACGAAATTTTTTTTAGCAAGAGAATTTTTCGTCGCTAATTTTTTAGCTTGGGAACTTCGATCGCTAAAATTTAGCAAGAAGCCCATTAGAAAGGGTCTTGATCCGTCAGTATTCCGTCGCTATTTCCAATTTAAAGATGGAAATTTCCCATTTAGCTAGGGAATTGTCCATAGCTATATGGAATTTTTCTTGTAGTGCTTCTTATTCTTCTAATTCTATTTACTCTTCTTATTCTTATTTTACTTCTTGTTTTTATTATTCTTCTTATTCTTATTATTCTTCTTATTCATCTTATTTTATTAATCTTATTATTATTCTTATTTTTTTTATTCTTCTTATTCTTCTTATACTTATGATTCTTATTATTCTTCTTATTCTTCATATTCTTCATATTCTTCTTATTTATCTTATTCTTTTGTATTCTTCTAATTATTCTTATTCTTCTTATTCTTCTTATTCTTCATATTCTGGTAATTATTTTATTATTTGTATTCTTTTTATTCTTCTTATATTTCTTATTCTTCTTATTCTTCTTATTCTTCTTACTCATCTTCTTCTTCATATTCTTATTATCCTTCTTATTCGTCTTATTCTTCATATTCTTCCTATTCTTCTTATTCTTCTTTTTATCTTATTCTTTTAATTCTTCTTATTAGTCTAATTCTTCTTATTCTTCTTATTTTTTTATTCTTCTTTATCTTATAATTCTTTTTATTATTTTTATTATTCATATTATTATTATTATTATTTTTCTTCTTCTTCTTACTCTTCTTACTCTTTTTACTATTCTTATTCTTCTTATACTTCTTATTCATATTTTTCTTATTATTCTTCGTATTCTTCTAATTCTTCTTAAATCTTCTTATTCTTCTTATACTTATTATTATTATTATTCTTCTTCTTCTTCTTATTCTTATTATTCTTCATATTCTTATTATTCTTCTTATTCTTCATATTCTTCTTATTCTTCATATTCTTCTTAATCTTCTTATTCTTTTTATTCTTCTTATTCTTCTTATTCTTCTTATTCTTCTTATTCTTCTTATACTTCATATTCTTATTATTCTTCTTATTCTTCATATTCTTCTTATTCTTCATATTCTTCTTAATCTTCTTATTCTTTTTATTCTTCTTATTCTTTTTAGTTTCTACATTGGGCCATGCATTTTTCTAGATTTTGTTGAATTTCAAGGTTGCGATAATATGTTTTCCTATCTTTCTCATGCCCTTTTCACCTCCTACCTTTCCCGAGCTCCTCCAAGAGATTCCATTAGTCATGCTTCCTTCCTTAGCAATGCTCCTACTGAAGCTTGACCAAAAACACTGCCACCACAGGCACTTAACAGACTCTCACACAACAGACTGCTCAACAAACCCCCACTTACCTAATCTTTCTACAATCATAACAGACTGCTTACCCATTAGACTACATTCCCCTTAAACCTTGAAACAAACACTTACTTTTCCAGACCCATACACACAACCAGTAACATCATTCGAACATTTTACACACACTTACTTTCAGTGCATGGCATCTTGCATACCTCCATTCTTAGCTTGCTCCTGAAGTAAATGAATCTGCAAAACAAATAACAAGCATCCTTCCATTCTATATGTTTCACTACCTCCTACCCTTTATGACTAGCACATGCAGCTTGTTTTCTCTGCCACAATTATAATGGCAGTTTGCAGCAAACAACTGTGCCCTCTTGACCTCCTCAGTAAGAACCTACAAAATAAATTCAAGCAACTACAAATATAATCCACTACTCCTGGGGTTATACCACCCCGCTGTTAGCATAATGGCAGTTTACAACAAATAGTTGTGCCTTCTTGCCCTCCTCAGCAAAACCTACAAAACAGATTGTCACAAACAGTTGTGCCCTTTTTTTAATTAGTCTATCTTTTTTATAGTCCCCCCTCAGGACTGGGGGGGACTCTTGAATAACTTCTCCTGCATATATTAATATCTACAAATAAACAAGTTAAAAAAACTAAGAATTAAACATTTCCACCTAGCTTCAACTTATTTCGTTCTAATCTTTAATTTTTTGAACTATAATATAGGGGAAACTTATTTTATCTAAATTTTATTAATCCTTTGAATTTATTCGGAATACTAACACCATCAAATTCCTATGCTACTTTCTCTCTACCTTCATTAGCTAATTTATCAACCACGACATTTGTATCCCTAAAAATGTGTGATTTTACCATTTAATTCTTCTATTAAACTTTTAATTTTATTAATGTCATCCTCAAACTTTTATAAATCTAAGTTACCTATCACTAAATCAACTAGTAGGCTCAAATCTACCTGAACTTGAATATTTAAAAAGTTATTTTCCTTACACATTGTCATTCCTTTGTATAATGATTTAATTTCAGCGTTTGAGGAGGCCATACCCCCCCCATTGTGAATGCTTTTATTACATTTCCCTCTTAATTTCTAATCACACCTCCCCCACCCGTTACTCCCATATCTCTCTTAAAGCTCCCATATATGTTTAGAACTAAACCACTTTGAGGGGGCTTATTCCAGCTGATAACTCTTATCGCTGGCATTTTCTTAACACGTGTAGAGAGACCCCATGTTAACTTCATGTTCTCATCTTGTCCTATACTACTCAATTTTATCGGATTATAGGCCGAAATAAATGTGCTTTCTTTTTTAATTTCTTCAAATATGGTTATGGCATTCATCAGATCACCATCGAACTAACTTCTGTTTCAGGACTTCCATAAGCACTAGACTGTGATATGCAGAATGTAATTTCTTATCCATTTTAAAATCTTATTTTTAGTATAACTATCCCTCCATTTTTCAACTTCTATTCAAGTGATGTTGTACTAGCTTTTACATCCGCATCCATTTCTAATTTATTCCATATTTTCTGAGCTATTTTTCCTTTTAAAAAAAAGATTATCCAAGTTTTCTATATCTTGATTACAGCATTCGCATCTGGATGCTAATCTTATGCCTTTCCTCCATATATTCTTGTCGACAGGAATCCCATTTGAGAGAAGTTTCCACTTGAACAGATTCATTTTTTGCTGGAGCACCTTTGTCCATGTTCTTTCAAAAATATATTGTGGATGTTTTTTATTTCTAACAATATCTTTAGACTTTTTAGCATAAATTTTTCTTGTAGGTTCAAAGACCATTGACAACCGGAGCTTTTTAGTATCGCATGCTTCTCCACAATGATTTGTTGCTTACACATCAGCTTCCAACTTTTTGTAACCTTTTTTGGATTCTTGAATGCTTTATCACTCAGGCTATATCTAGCTTTCATATATGCCACCCAAAGACTACCACTTTTATTATTTTTTAAACTCCACCAATTTTTACAAGCCCAAGCATTGGCTATATCATTCAATCTATAGAAACCTAAACCACCTTCCTCCATTAGGAAACAGAGCTCTCCCCATCTTTTCTAATGAGTTTTATTTTTTCCTTCCCTTTTAACCCATAAAAAATTAGACATTTCTTTTTCAAGCTTTGTGATTATGTTTTTTGGTGTTTGTAAAGCCATTAAAGTGTATGCTAGCCTTCCTTGTAGCACATGCATGATTAACATAATTTTTCCTGCCACATATATTAGGTCTTCTTTCCAACCCACAATCTTTTGCCTCACCTTTTCAACCAGACCTACAAAATACTCCTCCTTCAATCTTCCTTCATAAATTGGGAACCTAAGTAGCTTAGAGCTCCTTTTTTATGCATGAAGCCTGTGAAATATTTTATTTTTGTGGCTATGTTTTCAGGTGTGTTCTTTGCAATTATAAATTGGCATTTATTTATATTTAACACTTCCCCCGATTCTTCCTCCAAATTCTATAATAACTTCATCAAATTTCTAATGGATCTGCTACTTGCATTTGAGAAGACAATAATATCATCCACATATGCCAAGCAGCTCATAGTTGATGTGCTCCTTGGCTGTTTATATGTAATGATTTTTCCCTCTCTCATCCTTTTTTAGATTTAACATAAAGAGCTCCAGATAAATGTTAAATAAGGATGGTGAGAGTGGGTCCCCCTGTCTAAGCCCTCTTGTTGGTTTAAATTCTTCACAAGCCTGTCCGTTTATGAGAATTTTAACTCATGTGCTAGAAATGCATCTATGCATTAGGTTTATCCAAATTTCAAAAAGCTCATCTTTCTCATTAAATAGCACAAAATATCTCATTTAACTCTATCGAATGCTTTTAACAAATCCAGTTTAAATATTACGTTATGCCCTCTTGATTTAGCTCCTATTATTTTATGATTTTTGAAGCTAAATTAATATTTTCCATTATCAACCTATCCTTGACAAAAGTGGGTTGTTCAACAAATATGATAGACGGAATAATTTTGCTTAGCCTGCATTGTAGTAATTTAGCTAAAATCTTATAAATTGAATTACATAGGCTAATTGGCCTATAATCTTCACCTGTCTGTGGATTAGCCTTCTTAGGAATCAGTACTATAAAAAATTAGCCTACACTTGTGTAATCTCCGTGCCAACAAAGATACTAGCAAAAGCCGCTACAAGCTCTTTTTTGATAAAATGTCAACTATGCTGAAAAAAACTGTTATTCCACCCATCTGAACCTACCGTACTATCTTTGTTCACACTAAGCACTACCTCCTTTACCTCTTCCTCTATGAGAAGTTCTTCCAATTTTTTGTTATCTTTTTCTAAGACCTTCCTCTCAATATACTGCATTAATGAAGTCCTTCTAGGTGTGTTTGAATTGCATAAATGATTTGTAAAATGCTTTTTTAGTTCATTTTTTATTTCATCTTCCTTTTCTAACCATTGCCCATTTGCTAATTTTAATCTTTTTATTTTTTGTTTCGGCCTTCTTATTTTTGCCATAGCATTGAATTATTTCATATTTTTGACTCCATCTTTTAGCCACTTCACTCTGGCTCTTTATTTCCAAAACCTTCTTCCATGTGCATTAAAGCCTTAGTTGTGCTCTTGCTTAACTTAACTCAATTCTAGAGACGTCATCTTGCCTCTATTCATATTCTATTTCAAGCATCTCAACCATCTTTTAACTTCTTAAATATTTTACTAATACTTCCAAAATCTTTTTATATTCCAGTTAGCAAGTGCTATTAGCAAGGTTCGATGTTTTTTTGCCAGTTTTTACATAGGGTTGCCCGATACTAGATTTTCCCATGATTCTTTTACTATGGTATCAAATCCTTATGCAATCCCCACATGTTTTGAAATTTAACCCATATTTTTTCCCATTACTTTCACCTCCAAATGCCATAAGGAGCGGGATATGATCTGAGCAGGTTCTACTTAGATGTTTGATTTTTATTCCTCCCATCTTGTCCACCCATTGGTGTTAAGCAATCTGGTCAGGAGGTCAACCTCTTCCTTTTTTCACTAGAGTTCTAATCAAATTAAAATTTCCTCCAACAATCCATGGAGTTTTCTTTGCAGCTAGATCATCCATTGCTTGCCATAACAATTTCCTATCTTCTATAGCATTGCTAGAGTACACCGCTAAAATGATCGAATCTGATTTACCTAATTTGAAGCTGATAATTTTCTCAGCTTCTATCAATATTTCAAACTTCATTGACTTATTCCACAAGACATATTACTTACCATTCAGATTCGAATAGGCATGATCGAAGCCAATCAAATTTTTAATTTTTTCTATTTCTTCTTTTTTTACCATTGGTTCAACTAAGATTACAATATTAATTTTGTGTATTATAATTAGCCTTTTAATTCTATTTATCTTAGGAGTATGTGCCACTCCTCTTATATTCCAATACAGGCTATTAAACATATCTATATAAATATTGTTTGTGCTCTAGTGATGCATTTCAAATCATACGTCATATTTAATATTTTTTCTTATTTCTTGATGCTTTACTTGAGCTAGGTGGCACCTGCTCTTTTCCTAGTTTCATTTTTCTAGGCATTTCCTCATTCTTATTATTCTTAATTGCGCTTTCTCTATTTTGTGGGATGAATCTAAACATATTCTATTCATTCAAATCATACCTAAGGAAGATTAGAGATATGCCTCACTTCCTCTTTATTCTGTCTTATAAATGACCAGCTTTTGCCTCCGAGCCCTCTTCCGAGAGAAGGTCATCACCCCCCTAATCAAATCTCTCTATTCTTTAATTTTTACTGCTCCTTTTATCTTCTCCTTCCTCCTTCCCCTACCTCGACCCTACTATTTACTATCCTCCCTTCTAGCCCTTATTCCTTCTATCATCCTTGATGTTTTGGCAAGCCATTTCCTAATTACTTTCACTCTATACCTTTCTATATCCTTTTCTACCCTTGCCTCTACATCTTTCTTTCGCTTTTCTCCCCCTCTCACTTCAACATCATTCTTTTTTCCAGCAGGCCCTTCTTCAATTTTTTCCAAATGCTTCTTCTAAACTCTCTTCATCCCTCTCTCTAACACTCACTATTTGCATATAAGCCCTACCCTCCCTTCTACCCCTTTCTCACTGTGAGGATCTGATGCATTCCTTCTATCTTCTACACTCTCCTCCTTGCCCAATTTCATAGCTCCTTCTTCTTCTCTCTGCCCCCTCTTCACCCATACCATGCTTCAACCTTTCCTCGCCTTAAACCCAATTTTTCATCCTCATTGCACCATACATTCTGTTATTTCATGTCCCATTCTAAGGTAATTTATGCATTAACTTAGCATGGATTCTGGAATAACCTTCTGCCATAATCCATTTTAGGAGTTACTACCAATCCATACTTTATCGAGGGAAAGATTTCTAAGGTTTATTTCAATACAAAAATTGGCCCTACTTGGTCTAGTCATGCATGCCATGGCTTCAGAAATGACCCATGGTTTGCCTAAGCAAAGGTCGATTGAGTATAGAGGAAGCTTGTGAAGAAAAATGAAGAAGGTGGTTCGGTAAATTAAACCATACCAGGGCCTGTGTTGGTTTTTTTCGAGGAGTAAAGCTTGGCGACCACTGAGGACGCAGCATAGGGTACCCCGCGAATGTACACTATTTCTAAGGCCATATTCGGAGGAAGTCGTCTTCCTCCTTGAATGGAGGAATATATGTTTGCTCATCAAACCAGTCATACTACCGCGTTCACTCAACTTTAATGAAGCAAGAAAATCATGAATGTATTTGAATACGGGTCGGCCATGGGAGAACTTCTCGATAAGCATGAGCTTAAACATATCAGTAAGCTTTGTTAGTTTCTCATTCGAAAAAATTATAGAAGGCTCACCATTTTTCACATCAAATATCAAAAATACTGGCTCGGTCCCATTGAATAGTGATGCAAATGAATTTTTGTTAGAGTAAATTGGATTTCTCCATTTTAGCTTGAAAATTGAGCTTCTTCACTCAACAATGGCTGCTTCACTCTCTAGAAAGTTGAGAGCATTTTTTATCTTATTTCTTTTTTCTTCTAATTTTTCTTATTCTTCTTATTATTAATATTCTTATTTTCTTCTTTTACTTATTATTCTTATTATTCTTATTCCTTTATTCTTCTTATTCTCTTATTATTCTTATTATTTTTTTTTCTATTATTCTTATTCTTCTATTCTTCTTATTCTTCTTATTACTCTTCTTATTCTTCTTAAACTTCTTATTCTTATTATTCTTATTATTATTCTTATTCTTCCTATTCTTCTTAATCTACTTATTTTTATTATTCTTCCTATTCTTCTTATTCTTCTTATTATTATTCTTCTTATTCTTCTTATTGTTATTCTTCTTATTCTTCTATTCTTCTTATTCTTCTTATTCCTTATTCTTCATATTCTTCCTATTCTTCTAATCTCTTATTCTTCTTATTCTTCTCATTTTTATTATTCTACTTATTCTTCATATTCTTCTAATTCTAATTATTCTTCTAATTCTTCTAATTCTTTTTATTCTTCATATTCTAATTTTTCTAATTCTTCTTATTCTTCTTATTCTCTTTATTCTTCATATTCTATTTATTCTTTTATTCTTCTAATTTTCTTCTTATTCTTTTATTCTTCTTATTCTTCTATTCTTTATTCTTATTCTTCTTTTATTCTTCTTATTATTCTTATTGTTTGTATTATTCTTATTATTCTTATTGTTTGTATTATTCTTATTATTCTTATTATTCTTATTCTTATTTCTTTTTTTCTTATCTTCTTTTTTATTATTCTTATTTTTTTATTATTCTTCTTATACTACTTATTCTTATTCTTCTTCTTATTTTTCTTATTCTTCTTAATCTTATTATTCTTCTTATTTTTCTTATGCTCCTAATTCTTAAAATTCTTTTATTTTTCTTTTTTTTTAAATTTTGTTTTATTAATAAGAAGCCATCTCTTTTGACGGAGGAATACCATTTTTACAATCTAGAACTACCCTTTTACCCTTTTACACCCTTGAATAAAATAAATAAAACAATACACATTATTTTAGAATTGAATCTACTTATCTTATCTCTAAATGCATCATTTCACTTTGATTCTGCACAATAGGCTGTTTTACTTGAAGTTCGGTCTGTTAATCTTTTATTTCTCTATCCCTTGTGCTTTTTGTTAGTCCCTTTCTCCTCTACAGCCACTTTATTGTCCTGCTTTTGTTTAGTATTTTGGCAGCATCTCTACTATTATATTCATATTTCCTTTCCTATTCTACCTACTAATATCTATGCCTTTGCCCTTGCAAAACAGACACAATGCCAATAACATAGAAAGTACTGGTATCTATCAATAGCAAAACCATTCACTGCCCCTTGCAGGCTGTTTTAATATTGTTTTAATTCTTGATAGCCTCTCTACCTCAAACCCCTGCACTTCAATCAGCATAACAGAATTTATATTGCCTTTATTACAGCTCTTAACCCATTTTACACCCTTAAACAAAAAGCAAAGCATGCATTAAATCACTACACCTCCAGTAGTAGCTTTATCCAGCTTCATGTATTTAATAGAAAATAGTAGCAGTCATGTATGCATCTGCCTGTCTCCCCTGCAATACAAGCCAAAAGATAAAAGTAGGTATATATAATTTAATTGCCTCCTAGCGGTGATAAACTTTATTTTGGCAGCCTCACTCTCTGCCTTATATTGTTTTGCCGTCCCTTCACTTTAAGCATATGTAAAGTACATTGATTTATATATCAGGCCATCTTCCATAGGATGTTCCTTTCATCTTGAGTATACCTGTGAACCTAAAAACCAAAGCAGATCAATATATATTTATGATTACACCATAGGACCGGAGAGATCAAAGATTTGTTTTCCAGCTACTACTTTTGAATTCTAATTTATCTAATATGATTAAGCCCTTATATTTTTTTTGGAATCTCAGCTCCCTCAAACTCTTGTAAACCCTTCTTCAAACCTTCATTGGCTATGTTGTCTGCTACAACATTAGCTTCTCTATATATGCATAATTTCTCCTTTTATTTCGGTTAAAAGACTTTTAATTGTCTTTATCTGTTCTTCATACTGCCACATTTCCATCTTATTCATAACCAGATTCACCAGTATACTAGAATCCATTTGTACTTGTAAGTTAATATAAAAGTTTTCTTTGCATATTTTAAGGCCTTTATGTAAGGCTACATTTTCTGCATGCAAGCCTGAGGATGCTTTCTCTTTCATTATAAAAGCTTTTATAACCCCATCCTGCTCATTTCTTATCACCCCTCCTCCCCCTACCTCTCCCATGTCCCTGTTAAAACTACCATTTGTGTTTAAAGCAAGCCTTCCCCAAGGTGGTTTTTCCCAGCACACCGTTCTAACCTCAAGAATATTTTTCTTAATTGCATGTAATCCCCATATCCTTCTTTTCTCATCTTACATTTTCATGCTTCTAAGTATTAGTGGAAATCCTACTGATACCCATGAACAATCTTTTTTAATTTCTTCTATTATATACTTAGCATTCATTTTAATATTCTCGAACCTACATCTATTTTTGGCTTTCCACATATTCTAGTCTGTGATGTGTGGAATGTAAACCCTTAGCCAATTACACAGTTTATTCTTTGTGTGACTAATTTTCTATCTCATTAGTATTTCCTTGATATCTTCTAACTTGTTGCTTACATGTGCATAAATCCCCAGATAATTCCAGACTTTCACTACTATTTTCCATGTTGAAAATAAATGATTTATGTTTTCTATGCTAGTAAAATATCATTCACACCTGGAAGCTAATTTTACTCCCTTCAACTGAATATTAGAGTCCACCAAAATAGTATTCGATAAATGCTTCCACATAAAAACATTCATTTTTTGTGGGATCTCTTTCAGCCAGTTTCCCTTAAAAACTTCTTGACTGATTTTTCCATTTCTTACCAAAATTTTTGTGCTTTTAAGCGAGAACCTCTCCTGTGGATTTAGAATCCATCTCCATACATTGTTAATTAGACGTGCATATCTCTCAACTAATATTTTTTGTTTAAGCATCATGTTCCAACTCTAGATGCTTTTTTAGGATTCTTGCATGTTTTATTTCCTGACTCATATCTAGCTTTAATATAGCTCGCCCACAGCCTATCATTCTGCTTGAGCTGCCACCAGTTCTTACATGCCCATGCCATAGCCATATCATTTAATTTATTCAATCCTAGTCACGCTTCCTCCTTTAAACAGCATATATATTCCTATTTTTTCCAATGTAGCTTATTTTTTTCTGACTTTTTACCCAATAGGAAGTTAGCCATTTCCTTTTTTAGGTGGTCCAAGATCTTCTTTGGTGGATGTAAGGACATTATGATGTGTGCTATGGTTCCCTGTAAGACATGTTTAATTAATGTGATTCATCCCACCATACTTAGCATATTCTCCTTCCATCCGGCTATTTTACCTCATAATTTATTCATTAGAAATATTAGATATTCTTCTTTCAATTTACCCTCGTATATAGGATGACCCTTATACATTAACGCCCCTTTACTCTGCTCAAAGCTTGTAATTCTTTTTACCCTTTGAATAGTTCTTTCAGGTGTTTTCTTTGAAACCACAAATTGACATTCATTTTTATTAAGTCGTTGTCCCATTTCTTCCTCTACTATGTCAAATAGCTTCGTCATATTCTTCAATGATGTGCTCTTGGCATTTGTAAAAACAATTAAATCATCCACATAAGCAAGAGAGCTTACAATCGGGGTGTGTCTAGGTTGTTTAAAGCTAGTAAATTCCCTTCTTTCATTTTTCATTTTAAACTTGTTATTAACAATTCTATATATATATATATATATATAAATAATAATGGATATAAGGATCCCCTTGTCCAAGTCCCCTAACTAGCTTAAATTCACCACATGTCTCCCCAACCCACGCACTAGAAATACATATGTACATTAGATCTATCTAGAATTCTAAAAATCTCATTTTTCTCATCATGTAACATAAATGTCTCTTTCCACTCTATCATATGCTTTAGACAAATCTAATTTCATAATCACATTATGACGCCTGACTTTGGCCCCTATTTCTTTCATCATTTCTGCAATTAAATTAATGTTTTCTATCATTAATCTATTTTTAATGAATCCTACTTTTTCTACCGAAATAATGGAGGGAATTATTTTAATTAGTCTATTCTATAGGACTTTTGTCAAAATTTACACCGAATTACATAGACTTATTAGTCTATAATCTTCACTTTTTTGTGGATTATCTTTCTTAGGTATCAGTACAATAAATGAGCTAGCAAATGATTTTGTGATTTCTGCTCCTGCAAAAACCCAAGCAATTGCAGTCGTCAGCTCTTTATTTATTATATTCTAGGTTTGCTTAAAAAAATCATTATTCCATCCATTTGGACTCGCTGCACTATCTTTATTTCCACTAAAGAATGCAGCTTTAATCTCATCCTCACTAGGGCACTCTTCTAATAGTATATTTTGTTTTTTAGTTACTCTTTTATCTATTTGTTGAATTAAGGAGTCCTCCCTTTGTTGGTTGTGTCCACAAAGATGACTTTTAAAGTAATCTTCCAAAACTTTTTTAAGTTCTCCATCATCCCTATCCACTTGCCCATATCATTTTTGATACCTTTTATTTCTTGTCTTTGATTTTTTAATTTCGCAACTGCATTAAAAAAACATAGTATTTCTATCCCCTTCCTTGAGCCACTTTACTTTGCCAGTCTGTTTCCAAAAAATGTCTTCCATATGCAGTAATAATTTTAATTCTGCATTTGATTTATTTAAATTAATTCTAGAAGATTCATCCTGATTGTTCTCATACTCTATTTCTAATTTACTTACTTTAGATTCGGTGTCCTGAATATTCTTATTTATATTCCCAAATCTCTCTCTATTCGCCTACTAAGTTCTAATTTTAACCTACGTAATTTAATAGCTAGAACTTGCATAGGATTCCTCTTTGTTGGCTCTTGCCATGAGTTTCTTACTATTCCATCAAACTCTTTATGCAAGCCCCACATGTTTTGATATTTAAAAGTTTTATTCTTTCCCTCTCTAGCTTTAAAACTTAGAAGATGGAGGTTGTGATATGAGCATGTTCTGCTCAAGTATTTCGCACTCACCCCTCCACAATAATCCACCCATTTAATGTTATAGAGAATACGATCAAGTCTAGAATAGATCGCTCTCCTATTTTTATGGTTATTACACCATGTGAAGCTAGGACCCAAGTACCCAGCCTCCATGAGATTCAAGTTATTAATTACCTCATTAAATTGAGCTATCACTGAGGGGTTAGGCGACTTTCCTCCTTTTTATTCTTTAGCATTTCTAACTACGTTAAAGTCCCCTCCTATAATCCATGGGATATATTTTATTAGCTATCTTGCTCATTTCACCCCATAGATCTTTTTTTTCTCTCGAGTTACTGGTATATACCACCGATATAATTGGGTCAATATTATTTTTTAGCTAAAAATTTATGATCAGATCCATCTATGAAATAATTACTATATCGATTTTAATTTTCTATAACATCCAATTCTTACCATTATTATTTGAGAGTGCGTTTTCTAAACATAGTTTCTTTTTATATATTTCTAGAGAATCCTTAGTAACCATAGGTTCCGCTATTATCAAAATTTTAATATTATGAATTTTAATTAATTTTTTAATTTTATTTATCGATGGAGTATTTTCTACTTCTCTTATGTTCCAATATAAACTATTGAATATTATTTGGTCTAGTATGTGCTCTGGTTATACATCTTGACTCATAAAACCTATTTAAATATTTTTTTCTATTTCTTGAACTTTTGTGTACGCTTGATTTGGCATGCTCATTTTTACTTATTAACCTTAATTTACTTATTTGGAAACTCATCAATTTTAATTCCTCTATTTCACTATCTCTACTATTAAGTAAAATCTCCAATTCTTTTTGATCCATCCTATTTGAGTCATCTTGTCTCAATGTAAAGTCTAGACTCTGCATTTCTTTATGCATGTCTATAATGGGCAAGCTTTTAGCCATGATTCCTTCCTCCAAAAGGAGGTCATCCTCCTCGTTAAAAATCACTATTTATTTTACCAAATCAGTTTCTATTCCTATTTTTTTACCTCTCTTCCCAAAACCCCTCCTCCCTACCCTTCCATCTCCTTAGCCCCCTCATCTAGCCACTTCTTTATTTTTAGTATATTTATCCTGCCTTCCTCTCTATCCTACCCTTCCCCCCCCCCCCCCCCCCCCCCCCTCTTCTGCCCTTTTAACAGCCCCAACTGCCTCACTCTACTCCTTCCCCAACTCTTCCTCCCCTCCCCCAACTCTTCCTACCTGCCCTCTCTATCTTTTTTACCCCAACTCTTTCCTTCCTCCCCGCTACTACCTAAACCTTCCTTCTGCCCCTCCTCCACCCACACCACTTCATCCTATCTGCCCTAACCTCTTGCCTTCTTTAGCCCATTTTTACCCCTCTCCCTCAAATCTTTTATGCATATCCCTCTTCCCCCTCCCTTAACAATACAATTCAAAACTGAGTGACCCAGTTTCTTACAGTTTAAACAATATTGGGGAAGATTTTCAGCAATTATTTTTTGCCTATGCCCACTTGAGTGCCCACTGCCCACCCACACTCTATTGGGAATAAAGGTAGAAACATCCACCTCCACACACACCCTTGCCATGCTCGGCCTTGTCATGTAGGCCGTAGTTTCATCCATTATCCAAGGCTTAACCACACATTGAACTATATGAAATGAGGAAGACTTACAAAATAGATGAAATGAAAGATGAGGGAGAGAAAAAAATCGGGGCTTTTGACGATTCTTTCTTAGGGTTGAATTCGATCATCCTTGTGAACATCCTCATTGGATATCCCACGATATTCCAATGCCCACATAACCATAAATGGAAGAAATCTTCCTCCTCCTTAACTTGTATCATTATATGTTTTTTCATAATACCACGGAATTCTGACTTACTCTGGAAGTTTTAAAGCTTCAAAAAAAGCTAATATTTCCTTCAGCTCAAGACTCCCATGAGAAAATTTGTCGAGGAGTGTAAGATTGAATGGGGCAGTAAGCTTCTCAATGTCCTCCTTCGAGAAGCAAATTGCAGGTGCCTCCACTTTCATACTATACATGGGATTAAGCATATCGAGTTCCTTAATAACTGAAGAAAAAGACTTTTTGTTAAATTCTTTTGAGAAATTCTCCATAACTCAAGCTTAAGAGCTTTAATTTATTCTTCTTATTCTTAATCTTCTTATTCTTATTCTTAATCTTTTATTCTTATTCTTATTATTCTTATTTTTTTATTCTTATTCTTTTATTCTTCTTATTTCTTCTTATTATATTCTTATTCTTATAATTCTTATTTTTATTTTTCTTTTCTTCTTTTCTTCTTATGCTTTTTATTCTTCTTCTTCTAGTCTTCTCTTTTCTTAATTCTTCTTATTCTTCTTATTCTACTTTTCTTCTTTTTTCTTATTTTTTATTATTCCTTTTATTCATCATATTTTCTAATTCTTCAAATTCTTCGAATTCTTCTTATTCTTCATATTCTTCCAATTCTTCTAATTCTTTTTTTCTTCTAATTCTTCTAATTCTTTTATTTTTCATATTCTTCTAATTCTTCTTATTCATCATATTCTCTTTATTTTTCTTATTATTTTTATTCTTGTTATTCTTCTTATTCTTCTAATTCTTCTAATTTTTTTTTTAAAGGTTTGTTTTATTAATTATAAAGCCATCTCTTTTGGCGGAGGAATACTATTTTTACAATCTAATGATTTACCCTATTCCTCTTTTACACCCTTGACAAAATAATACAATGTACAAGATAGCTTTACAATCAAGCTTATTTAAAAAATAAAGCATCTTTAAGATTTTCCTTAGTATAATTTTTATGTTTTGTATCCTGCCCTGTTTTGCTTTTCCTTCTTTGCTTGATAAGCCTACATGCTTGCTCCCTTTTACAGCAACAACTTTAACCATTGCTTCTTTAAGAAGAGAAGTTCACAGCATAGCAGCATAGTAGCATAGCAGCATAGCAGCCTTATTTAGTAGGATTTGGCAGCGACTTTGCTAGATCATTTAGCAGCACAGTAGCCTTATTTCACAGCTATAGGCTTAGAAAAAAATTTGACAGTAACTTTGCTGTTTTTTTCAAGTACCAGCCTCACTTGATTATCCATAAGCTTTAATTTAATGGTTGTTTTGTATTGCTGGATCATTTGTAAGCTGCAAATCCTTTTTTCCCATCTCCAACTACTTATTTACTGGCAGTCTATCCTTAGGTAAAAATTTTGGCAGCCTCTTTGTTGTTTTATTCAGTCAGCCTATCCCCTTCTTCCTTGTGTTTTTATTGTATTTGAAACTATAGCCCCTGCACTTCAAGCATGCAAAGCCAAAAAATAGTAACAACAAGTATCAATATATATATACCTCTTGACCAACAACACAGCCCTTCCTCGCAGCCAAGAGATCTGCAGGCTGTTCAATATAGCAGGCAATATGCTTCTAGTTAAATTATTTTAGAATTTTAGCAGCCTTTGCTATATTATTCAGTTTCAGCCTATCCTCCCTATCTTGAAATGTAAATGCATTAGATCACTGTAGTCCCTGCACTTCAAGCATTCAAATCCAAGAATATAGTAACAATAGATATCAATATATATATTGCCTCCTACCCAATAGCACAGCCCTTCCTCACAACAAAGCGACCTTGCAGACTATTTGATAAAGCAGGCAACCAAACGCCATAACAACAAAATGAAAGATACAAATTGTTTTAATTATTTATTTAAAGCCCATTATTTGCTTAGGCAGTGACAGTTAGTCTCTGCCCAAATTTTGCTTTTTCCTGCCATTGGCCATTTTCGTATTCTTTCATCTTAGCCCATGCCTGTAATTCTGAAAAACAAAACAGAGCAAGGTATATTTTTATGATTTCCCCACAGGACAGAGGAGATCAAGAATTTCTATCCAGCTGCTATTTATAAATTCTAATATACGGGTATTCTAATTTGTCTAATGTAATTATACCTTTATATTTCTTCGATAAATTAACACCATCAAACTAATGTAGACCCTTCCTCATGCCTTCCTCTGGTAGTTTGTCTACAAAAGCATTTGCTTCCATAAATGTATGCATTACTTCCCCATTTAGCTCATTTAAAGGATTCTTGATTAACTCTATTTGCTCATCATACTGCCAAATTTTTGTCTTATTTGTAGCCAGATTCACCAGTAAACTAGAATCTTTTAAGGCACATAAGTAAGGCTAAGATTTCTGCATGCAAGGCTAAAGATGCTTTTTCCCTCATTATAAATGCTTTTAATACATTACCTTGCTCATTTATTATCACACCTCCTCCCACTGCCATTCACATATCTTTATTAAAACTACTATCTATGTTTAGGGCAATCCTTCCCGTGGAGGTTTATTCCAACAAACTATTTTTACCTTAGGTATTTGTTCTCTAATTGCATGTAAGCCCCATATTTTCCTTTTTTCACCTTCCATTCCGATGCTTCTAAGTTTTAAGGGAGACCCTACTGATATCATGAACATTCTTTTTTCATTTCTTTTATTATATGATTAGCATTCATTTTAATATTCTTGAACCTACTTTTATTCCTATCTTTCCCATACTCTAGACTATGATATGTAGAATATAATCCCTTAGCTAGTTACATACTTTATTCTTTGTGTGTCTCATCCTCCAACTGATTAATCTATTTTTGAGATCTTCTAACTTATTGGTTATTTGTGCATTTCTTCCTAGATATTCCTAGAATTCCACCACTATTTTACCTATTGAAAATTAATGATTTGTCCTTTCTATGCTAGTATAATAGCATTTGCGCCTGGAAGCAAATTTCTTCCTAGATTCTTAGAATTCCACTGGAATGACATTTGATAAAAGCTTCCACAAAATACATTAATTTGTGGAATCTCTTTCACACAGGCTCCCTTAAAGACTTCTTGGCTATTTTTTTCTTACTAATATCTTTACACTTTTAAGTGTGAACCTTTTCTATGGATTTAGAATCCATCTCCATTGATTTTTAATTAGACGTGCATTACTCTCAACTAGTTTTTTTGTTTAAGCATAATATTCCACCTTTTAGATGCTTTTTAGGATTCTTGAATGCTTTTTTCTTAACCCATATCTAGACTTCATATATCTTGCCCATAGGCTATCATTCTGCATGAGCCTCCACCAGTTCTTACATGCCTAGGCTTTGGCCATATCATTTAGCTTATTTAAACCTTGACCCACTTCCTCCTTTAAACAACATATGTCTTCCTATTTTTTTCAATGTAGCTTATTTTTTCCTGATTTTTTATCCCATAAAAATTAGCCATCTCCTTTTCTAAATTGTTCAAAACCTTCTTTGAAGGCTGTAAGGTCATTAAGATATATGTAATGGATCATTGTAAAACATGTTTGATTAATGTGATTTGGCCCACCATACTTAACATATTTTTCTTCCATCCCGTTATTTTACCTCTTAACTTATTTATTAAAAAAGTTAAATATTCTTCCTTCAGTCTTCCTTCATAGATAGGACATCCTAAATACATTAACGTCCCTTTACTCTGTTCAAAACTTGTAATTCTTTTAATTCTTTGGACTGTCCTATCAGGTGCTTTTCTCGAGACCACAAATTGACATTAGTTTTATTAAGCTGTTAGCTCGTTTCTTCCTCTACAATATCAAATAGACTCATCATGTTCTTCTGTGATGTGCTCCCAACATTAATGAAAAAATTAAATAATCTGCATATGCTAAACAACTTACAATTGGAGTTTGTCTAGGTTGTTTAAAGCTAATAATCTTACATTCCTTCATTTTTTTTTTTAAATTTATTATTAACAATTCTATATATATATATATAATAATAATAATAATATAGGGGATAAAGGATCCCCTGTCTAAGTCCTCTGACTGGCTTAAATTCTCTGCCTACTTCTCCATTAATTAAAATTTTAACTCATGTACTAGAAATGCATCTATACATTAGATCAAACCAAAATTTTGAGAATCTCATTTTCCTCATTGTATAACATAAAATATCTCATTCAACTCGGTCAAATGCCTTAGACAAATCTAACTTCATAACCACATTATGACCCCTAACTTTAGCCCCTAATTCCTTTATCAATTCTATAGTTAAATTAATTTTATCCATCATTAATCTATTTTTAACAAATCCTGCTTGTTTTGGTGATATGATGGAGGGAATTACCCTAATTAGCCTATTTTGAAAGACTTTAGCCAGAATTTTATACACCGAGTTCATAAGCTTATAGGTCTATAATCCTCACTTTTTAGCGGGTTATTCTTCTTGGGTATCAATACAATAAATGAGCTGGCCCATGCTTTTGTGATTTCTGCTCCTTCAAAAACCCAGGTGATTGCAACTGTCAAGCCTTTTTTTATTATATTCTAGGTTTGTTGATAAAACCCATTATTCCATCCATATGGTCTTGCTGCGCAATCTTTATTTCCACTAAAGACCGTGGCTTTTATCTCTTCTTCGCTAGGGCACTCTTCCAGAATTTCATTTTCTTTTTATATTACTCTTTGCCTATTTGCTGAATTAAGGAGTCATTCCGTTGTTGACTGTAGCCACAAACATGACTTTTAAAGTAGTCTTCCAAGACTTTTTTAATCTCTCCCTCCTTATCTATCCACTTACCAATATCATTTTTGATTCCTTTTATTTCTTGTCTTTGAATTTTTAATTTTGTAACTGTATTAAAAAACTTAGTGTTTCTATCCCCTTCCTTGAGCCACTTTACTTTGGCCCTTTGTTTCCAAAAAATTTCTTCGATATGTAGCATTAATTTTAATTCTACATTTGTTTTATTTAAATTAACTCTAGATAGTTCATCTTGATTATTCTCATACTCTATTTCTAATATGTTGTCTTTTGATTCAGCATCCTGAATATTCTTGTTTATATTCCCAAATCACTTTTTTATTCCACCTACTCAGTTCTAGTTTTAACCTACGTAATTTTATAGGGAATCCCTGCATGGGATTCCTAGTTGTTGGCATTTGCCATGAGACTCTTAATATTTCATCAAAATCTTTATGCAAACCCCACATGTTCTAATATTTAAAAATTTTATTATTTCTCTCTCTAACATAAATTTTAAAAGTAGGAGGCTATGGTCTGAGCATGTTCTGCTTAAGTGTTGCACACTCACCCCTCCATAGTAATCCACCCATTTGATGTTATAAAGAATGCGGTCAAGTCTTTACCAGAACGTTCCTCTATTTTTCCTATTATTACACCATGTGAAGTTAGGCCCCAAATACTCAGCCTACATAAGGTTCGTATTATTAATTGCCTCATTAAATTGGGCTATAAGAAATGGGACAGGCGGCTTTCCTCCTTTTTTTTCTTTAACATTTCTAACCACGTTAAAATCCCCTCCATTGATCCATGGAGTATTCCTATCTGCTATCTCTTTCATTTCATTCCATAGAACTTTCCTTTTTTCTTTCGAGTTGCTAGCATATATCACCGATATAATTGGATCTAAGTTTTTTCTTAGCTTAAAATTAATAATCTTATTCCACCTCTGAGATAATTTCAATATCAATTTTATTTTTTCATAATAGCCATATCTTGCCATTATTATTGGAAAATGCATTGTCTAGTCCTAATTTCTTTTTATAATTTTTAGTGAATCCTTAATAACCATGGGTTCAGCTATTATTACAATTCTAATATTGTTAATTTTAATTAGTTTTTTAATTCTATTTATCGATGAAGTATTTCCAACTCCTCTTATGTTCCAATATAGACTATTATACATTATTAGGTCTAGCTTGCGCTCTAGTTATGCATCTTGTTTCATAGAGCATTTTTAAGTATTTTTTTCAGTTTCTTGCGCTTTTATTTTCACTCAATTTAAGTTGTTCAATTTTACTCACTAAATTCAATTTGCTTATTTGTAAACTCATCCATTTTATTTTCTTCTATTGCACTTTCTCTAAGAATAAGAATAATAAAATTAATAAAAAGAATAACAAGAATAAAAAGAATTAGACTAATAAGATGAATCAGAAGAATAAAAAGAATAAAAAATAAAAAGAATAAAAAGATAAAATAATAAAAAGATAAAAGAATAAAAAGAATAAAAGAATAAAAATAATAAAAGAATAATAAGAATAAGATAAAGAAAAATAAAAGATTAAAAGAATAAGAAGAATAAAAGAATAAGAATAATAAGAAGAATAATAAGAATAATAAAAATAAGAAGAATAAAAAGAATAAAAAGAATAAGATGAATAAGAAAAATAAGAAGAATAAGAAGAATAAAAAGAATAAGAAGAATAATAATAATTATATAATATAATAAGAAAAATAAGAAGAAAAAGAATAATAAAAAGAAAAAGTAGAAAAAAAATTAGAAGAATAAGAAGAATAAGAAGATAAAGAAGAATAAGAAGAATAAGAAGATAAAGAAGAATAAGAAAATCAAGAAAAATAAGAAGAATAAGAAGAATAAGAAGTTTCCCTGGTCATGTGGGGAAGTTAAAGGAATGTATTTTTCTTTGCCTTTTGCATGTTAGGTTTTTTAAATATTCCAGGATTTGGCTAAGATTGAAGATCAGTGAAAGTAGTAGTTTATAGAGAAGAGTGACTACTGGCGAAATGGATTCGGCTTTCTGCCTATATACTCAAGCAGACAGTATGGATCTCTTATGAGAATGATCACGTCATCACATTGTATTCTATTTCTGTTGTTTTGTGGATGAGTTTCACAGATGCTAGAATTGATAATGCAAATACTAGTGAGCAGAAGTTAAAATGGTTGCTGCACCAACTGTGTTGTTGGGCAGGAAGCTATTATATTTTTATGTCCTATTATACTACTATGTTTTGGTTTTGTATGCTAGCTCGAATATAGGAGTTGCACCATACAAGTTATCTAGCAATACGAGATAGGCATTAAAATAAAGTTCATAGACAATTAAGCAAGGATGGTACTTGAAAAAATAGCAAAGATGCTAGAAAATTTTTTAAATCTATGGTTGTGAAATGTGGCTGCTATGTTCTAGTAGGGATGCTACGAAATTTACTAAATGAGGATGCATGCTGCTATGCTGTGAAACCCTCATCCTAAAGAATCATTGTAGCTATAAAAGGGTGAATACATGCAAGCATAATAGGTAGACAAGGAGAAGCACAAAGTAAGATATACACCACGAAATTAAGCTAAAGAAAATCTTAAAGATGCTTTATTTCAAGCTTCTGAAAAGCCATTTTATACAATGCTTTATTTTGAAAAGGTTGTAAGAGAAAAGAATGGTAGATCTTTAGATTGTAAAAATGATATTTTGCCACAAAAAGAGAGGACTTTTATAATTAATAGAACAAACATCAAAAAAAAGAAGAAAAAGAAGAAGAATAATAATAAAAATAATTAAACAAAAAAAAGAATAAGAAGAATAAGAAAAAGAATAGAAAGAATAAGAAGACTAAGAATAATAAAAAGATTCAGAAAAACAAGAAGAATAAGGATAAGAAGAATGTGAAGAATAAGAAGAAAAGAAGAATTATACAAATAAGAAGAATAAGAAGATTAAGAAGAATAATAAGAATAAGAAGAATAATAAAATAAAAAAAATAAGAAGAATAAGAAGAATAAGAAGAATAACAAAAATAAGAAGAATAACTATAATAAGAAGAATAACTATAATAAGAAGATTAAGAAGATAAAAGTATGAAGAATAAGAAGAATAAATGATTAAAATGAATAACACGAATAAAAAGAATAAGACTAATAAGAAGAATAAAAAAAAAAATAAGAAGGATAAAAAAAATAAAAACAATAATAGGAATATGACGAATAATAATAATAATAATATTAAAGAATAAGAAGAATAAGTAAATAAGAAGAAAGAAGAATAAGAAAAGAGAAGAATAAGAGGAAAAAGAAGAACAAAAAGAAAAGAAAAAAGAGGAAAAAGAAGAAAAAGAAGAAAAAGAAGAAGAAGAAGAAGAAGAAGAAGAAGAAAAGAAGAAGAAAAGAAGAAAAAAAAAAGAAAAAGAAGAAGAAGAAGAAGAAGAAGAAGAAAAAGAAGAAAAAGAAGAAAAAGAAGAAAAGAAGAAAAAGAAGAAAAAGAAGAAAAAGAAGAAAAGAAGAAAAAGAAGAAAAAGAAGAAAAAAGAAAAAAGAAAAAGAAGAAAAAGAAGAAAAAGAAGAAAAAGAAGAAAAAGAAGAAAAAGAAGAAAAAGAAGAAGAGAAAAAAGAAGAAAAAGAAAAAAAGAAAAGAAGAAAAAGAAGAAAAGAAGAAAAAGAAAAAGAAGAAAAAGAAGAAAAAGAAAAAAAGAAGAAAACGAAGAATAAAAAAAAAAAAATATAAGAGAAAGAATAATAAGAAGAAAACGAAGAATAAGAAGAAAAAGAAGAATAAGAAGAATAAGAAAATAAGAAGAAAAAGAATAATAAGAAGAATAAGAAAAAAAAATATATAAGAAAAAGAAGAATAAGAAGAAAAAGAACAATAAGAAGAATAAGAACAAAAAGAAGAATAAGACGAATAAGAAGAATAAGAAGAATTAAAAAGAAATTGAAGAATAAGAAGAATAAGAAAATAGAAGAATAAGAAGAAATTGAAGAATAAGAAGAATAGAAGAATAGAAGAATAAGAAGAATAAGAAGAATAAGAATAATAAGAAGAATAAGAAGTACACGAAGAATAAGACAAATAAGAAGAATAAGAATATGAATAATAAGAAGAATAAAAAGATAAAGAAGATAAAGAAGAAAAAAGAAAAAGAAAAAATGAAGAAAATGAAGAAAATGAAGAAAAAAAAAGATTAAGAAGAATAAGAATAATAATAAAAATAAGAAGAAAAATAATAAAAGAAAAAAAAAAGAATAAAAGAATAAAAAGAATAAAAAGAATAAAAAAATAAAAAGAATAAAATGGATTACAAAAAACGAAGAATAAGAATAATAAGATGAATAAGAATAATAAAAGAATAAGAAGTAAAAGAATACTAAGAATAAGAAGATAAGAGAATAAGAAATAAGAAAATAAAAAAAAAGAAGAATAAAAATAAGAAAATAAGAAAAATAAGAAAAATAAGAAAAAGAATAAAGAATAAAAAGAAGATAGAGAAATAAAAGAAGAAAAAAAAGAAAATGAAGAAGAATAAAAATAAAATAAGACGAAAAAGAAGAATAAGAAAAATAAGAAGAATATGAAGATAAAAAAATAAGAAAGATTAAAAGAATAAGAAGATAAAGAAAATACTAAAGATAATAAAAATAAAAGATAAAAAAAATAAGAAAGATAAGAAGAATAATAAAAAAAAAGTATAAAAAAATTAAGAAGTATAAAAGAATAAAATAATAAGAAGATTAAAAAATTAAGAAGAATAAAAAAATTCAAAAGAATCTTAAAAATAAAAAAATAAAAAAAATAACAATAATAAGAATAAGAAAAATAAGAAGAAAAAGAAAAATAAAAAATAAGAATAAGAATAAGGATATAGAATAATAAGTATACAAAAATAAGAATAATAAAAAGAATAAGATGAATAACAAGAATTATATGAATAAAAATAATTAGAAGAAAAAGAATAACAAGTATTAGAAGAATAAAAATAATAAGAAGAATAAGAAGAATAAGAAGAATAGAAAGAATACGAAGAATAAGAAGAAAAAGAAATATAAGATGTATAAAAAGAATATGAAGAAATAGAAGAATAAGAAAAATAAGAAGAATAAGAAAAATAAGAAGAATAAGAAAAATAAGAAGAATACTAAGAATAAGAAGATACGAAAATAAGAAGAATAAGAATAAAATAAAAAAGAAAAAAAAGAAATGAAGAAAAGGAACAAAAGGAATAAAAAAATAAAAGAAGAAAAAGAAGAAAAAAATGAAAAAGAATAAAAGGAAGAAAAATAAGAAAAAGAAGAAAAAGAAGAAAAAGAATAAAAAAAGAAATGAGAAAATGAAGAAAAGGAAAAAAGGAAGAAAGGATGAAAAGGAAGAAATAGAAGAAATAGATGAAATAGAAGAAAAGGAAGAAAATAAGAAAAATAAGAAATAGAAGAAAAAAAAGATAAAGAAGATAAAGAAGATAAAGAAGATAAAGAAGAAAAAAAAAGAAATAGAAGAAATAGAAGAAAAAGAATAAATAGAAGAAAAAGAAGAAATAGAAGAAATAAAGAAAAATAGAAAAAACGAAGAAAAAGAAGAAAAAGAAGAAAAGAAGAATAAGAAGAATTAGAAGAATAAGAAAAAAAAAAAAAAGAATAAAAATAATAAAAATAATAAAAATAATAAAAATAATAAAAAGATAAAAAGAATAAAAGAATAAAAAAAATAAAAGAATAAAAAGATTACAAAGAATACAAAGAATAAAAAGAATAAAAAGAAAAGAATTAAAATAATAATAAAAGAATAAAAAATAATAAGATAAAGAAGAATAATAAGAATTAGAAATATAAGAAGAATAACAAAATAAGACGAATAAGAAGTATAAGAAGAATAAAAAAATTATAATAAAAATAAGAATATTAATAAAATAAAAAGAAGAATAAAAAGAATAAGAATAATAAGAAGATTCATAAAAAAGTAGAATAAGAATAAGAAGAATTAGAAAAATAAGTTGAATTATAAAAAAGTTGAATAAACAAAATAGGAAGAATAATAAGAATAAGTATGATAAGAATAATAAAAAGAAAAGAAGAATAAGAAAAATAAGAGAATACAAAGAATAATAAGAATAACAATTATAAGAAAAATAAGAAGATTAAGAATATAAGATAATGAAGTATAAAAAAAATAAATATAAAAATTATAATAAAAAGAATTACTAGATTAAAAAGAATAAGACCAATATGTAGAATTAGAAAAATATGAAGAATAAGAAGTATAACAATAAAAAGTTTAAAATGAATAACAATAATATGAAGAATAAGTATAATATGAAGAATAAAAAGAATAAAAGAATAAGAAAGATAAGATGAATAACAAGAATAAGAAGAATCATAAAAATAAGAAGAATAAGAAGAATAATAAGAATAAGAAGAATAAGAAGAATAAGAAGAATAAGAAGAGTAAGAAAAAAAGAATAAAAATAAAAAAAATAAAAAGAATAATAAGACGAAATAAGAATAATGAAAATAATAAAAATAAAGAATAATAAAAAGATAAGAAGAATAATAAGAATAATAAGAAAAAGAAGAATAAGAAGAATAAGAAGGAAGAAGAAAAATAAGGAAGAAATATTTTTTGAATTTACGTCTCTCTCAATTCTATATAGAAAGTGTGTTTCATAGAGAGAGAAACTCCATTGTTGAAGCTCTCAAGCTTTAGTTATGGAAAATCTCTTTAAGATATTTAACAAAATTTTTTTTGCCTTGGTTATTAATGAATCCTATATAACAAACCTAATTTTTTGTTTGAAAGAGGAAGCGCCAGATGTTTGCTTCTCGACGGAGATTATTGAGAAGCTTACTGCCTCATTTAAGCTCACACTTCTCAGTTAATTTTTTCACTGGAGTCCCACATTCAAAGATATATATGCATTTTTCGACGCTTTGAATCTTTGGGACTCGGTAAGGATTGCGTGGTATGAGGCAAAACATATAATGATTCAACTTAGGGATGAAGAAGAATTCCTACAGTTCTTGTTACACGGGTAGTTGAGCATCTTGGGCTATCCAATGAGGTTGTTCAAATAGACACCTGAATTTTTTCCAATGGAGGAATCCATGCAAGCTCGAGTTTGGTTTTTTCTCCCTCATCTCCCATTTCATCTATTCTATAAGCACTCCTTATTTCATATTGCTCAGTGTGTGGAAGCCTTGGCTAATGGTTGAAGCTATAGCCTATATGACAAGGCCGAGCATGGCAAGGCTATTTGTGTAGGTGGATGTCACTACTTCTATTTCGAATAGTGTTTGGGTAGGTAATAGGCATTCAAGTGAGTATTGGCAAGATAATTTTTGTAGAAAACTTACCTCAATTTTGCTTAAATTGTAAAAAATTGGCCATTCAGTTTCGAAATGTATTGTAAAGAGAGGGGGAAGAGGGTTAGGTAGAACATAATTGAGGGAGATGAATATATGGGTAAGAAGGAGGCAGGGGGATAAGGCAGATAGGACAGAAGAGGTGAGGGCAGAGTAGGGCAGATGGAGCATTTAGGTAGTAGGGTGAAGAGGAAGGCAATAGGGCGGTTGAAAAGTTTGGGGAAAGGGAGGAAGATGGGGATAGAGAGGAAGGTTGGAGGAAAATATTAGATATAAAAAATGGTTGGATGAAGGGGCTAATGAGGGGGGAAGTAGGATGGGTTTGGGGAAGATAGAGGTAAAAAAATAGCACTAGAACTAGATTTAGAAATGAAATAATAACTTCAATGAGGAGTAAGATGTCCTCTTATCGGAGGAAAAACCTAGGGCTAAAAGCTGGCCCATTATGACCATGTATAAAGAAATACAAAGTTCA